>ML810823.1:378665-391695 GCA_009831015.1 Picea engelmannii
ATATAACATTGTTTTCATATAAAACACTATTCTTATCATTGGATCTTTAAACAATATATATATATAAAACATTATTCTTATCATTGGATTTTTAAACAAAATATATATATATATCTTCATTTTCTAGTGATTAGCCAAGACTACACATCTTTATGCCATCCCCACTTGAATTGTAGGTGGTTTTGGCTAGAGTTTGAAGTAATTTTTGAAAGCCTATTGTCCATGTTATTTATCTTGTTCTTAAACAATAGAGACCTGGTAATAACCATGCTCTCAATATAGCAGTATTGACAAAAAGAAAAGAAAAACAAATTAACAAAAAGAGAAATCTTTTTTGAGATCTTCAGATCGGCTACTTTTCCAAAAAGAAGAGCCCACTCAGATAAATTAAAAATCCCCGGCTGTTTGAAGTTTGAATAAATGAGACTGTCACTTTGAAACAATGATGCTAAATACCTACAAAGTATCGGTTGCATTCCCTGGCAATTTTTTTCTTTCTTGTAAAGACCATGCGATAACTATGTACGAGTGGATTGATACTAAGCGACAAAGTTTCAATGAAGTTATTGGACAATTTCCCAACACATTTCTTTTTCAGATGTGGTTGAAGACCACGAATAAAGATTCTTTCTAATTTTTCTTGTCGTGGAAGACTTGTATGATAGGGGCCAAGAAATCGATTGCGTGGGGCAGAGGGCAAAGAAGCAAAGAGCCTAATACCCTTCCGACCATATAACAGCATTGACAAAAAAAAAAAAATCAAATCAACAAAAGGAGAAATCTTTTCGAGATCTTCCGGTCGGCTACTTTTCCAAAAAGAAGAGCCCACTCGGATAAATTAAAAATCCTTGTCTGTTTGAAGTTTGAATAAACGAGACTGTGACTTTGAAACAATCAATGCTAAAAGACTACAAAGTGGGGTAAATTTAGTGGGGTAAAGTATGCGGAAAACGAAAGGCAATTAGAAAGACTTGGAGTTGAGTGGGGAGAGTCTAACATCCTGACAACTATGTACGAGTGGATTGATAGTACGCGACAAAGTTTCAATAAAGTTATTTGACAATTTCCCAACCCACTCAATCATTAACAGCGCACTCATAAATCTTTTCGAGATCTTCCGGTCGGCTAATTTTCCAAAAATTGACCGCACTCGGACAAATTAAATCAAAAAGCACTGGTTGTCTAGTTGCATTCCCCGGTGGGGTAAAATTAGTGAGCAAAAAGACTGCACTATCATAAATTATTCAAAACGCATTCTCAGAAATATTTTCGAGATCTTCCCGTGGGCTAATTTAAAAAAAAGAAGACCGCACTCAGTTAAAGCAAACGGCACTGGTTGTCTACTTGAAGTTTGAATAAAAGGGACTGTCACTGTGAAACAATAAACAATGGGTTGTTAATGTGAAAATTAAGAAAAGAATACCGCGTTTTTATTAAATCAATCACAAAGTATTGGTTGCATATCCCACTGGGTAAAATTAGTCAGAAAAAAGACCGCACTCACATAAAATTCATCAAAATGCATTCTCTCTCTTTCTTTTAAACGAGAGTCTCTTTCTTTTAAACATTAAAGTCAATAGTACTTAAATGTAATATATCGCATTATGAACATTTCCAAAACACTATTCATGGCGGGTCTAATTTTATTGTTTACATGTGCATGAAACTTACTGGAAAGATCTATGTACAAAGAAGGAAAGTAGAATAATAATCAAACTAGATGGTATCAATAACAATGGACTTAAATTACATCATGATTTAGTTACACAATCACCACTCTGTTACAATAGATTAAGATGTTGAAGAACTTTGGCCTTCGTTAATATTGTTAAAAGTACTACTTGTATTACCCAACAAATGTGTTATATTTGATTGGAATTTGGGAATGGCAGTATGGCTCAGAAAAATGTCTTTGATGTTTTGCAGTATGCCGAGAATGTCAAGCATAGTAGGTCTTCCTTGAGGAGATTTGTTTGTGCAAAACAAACCCACATTTATCAATGAGCTAAGACAATTGAGATCCTTATCTTCTTCAGTGCCGCTAGAAGTCCCCCTCAATAGACCCATGTCCACCACTTCTTTTACTCGGTTTGAAAAACAGCTACCCACCCATTTTTACAAGTTCATTCCTTCCACAAACATGTTGTGGGTGGGCTTATTTTCAATGAGCATCTCCAATAGCACGATTCCATAGCTATAAACAGTACCTTTTGTTGTAACTTGTCCACCCACTCCATATTCTGCATTCATAGATCCTCATCTTAAGGTTTCTAGTTCACAATGTTCAATAAAGATAAAAAAGCTCATAACATTTTTGAATATGTTATCTAGTTTAAACAGTGCCTGGAGGAATGTACCCTATAGATCCTTTGAGTGCATCTGTGGAAGTGAAAGTTGAATCCTCATTATTTGCAAAACATATGGTAGCAATGCCAAAGTCTATTAAATATGCAGTCATGTCTTCACCCAGAAGCACATTGTTGGGTTTCAAATCACAATGGATCACTTGCACAAAATAACGGTGATGAAGATATGTCATGCCCTGGGCAATGTCGATTGCTATATTCAACTTTAGAATCAAACTCAAACCACTCTGTTCTCCATCATCAGGATATAACCACTTCTCCAGGCTTCCATTTGGCATTAATGGAAATATCAAAGCTTTGATTTGGAGGTCTGAATAACAAGTTATGACTCTAATCAAATTTTGGTGCCTAACTCTACTTAAAACTTTGCACTCCTTATCAAAACTCTTTTGAGCCCCTTCATTTTCCAGATTGAGAAGCTTAATAGCAATGATAGTGCCATCGTTCAGAGCCCCTTTGTATACTTTTCCAAAACTTCCAACCCTTAACAAGTTGGCATCACAAAATTCATCTGTTGCAATGACAAGCTCTGCATAGGAAATTTTTTGGTGCCCCACATTTAAGGATGGCCAAGTCTCTTTAAGAATATGTCTCTTGCAATTTCGTCTCCACAAAATTCCTAGAAACAAACACAATACAACAGTTCTTGCAACAACAATAACAAGTATGATAACTCCCTTTAGATTTAAAACACTTTTATGTTTGTGAGAATGTCATGGTGGCAAACTTATCCAAGGTCCACATAGAGCAATATTTCCCATAAATGATGTGGCACCAATATTTTTGAAAATCCCACCTTTAGGGACTTCTCTTGATAGCTTGTTGAAAGAAAAATTCAAGTGGCGGAGCATCGTGAGATTTTCCAACGATAGGGGTATTCCACCCAATAAATTGTTGGTGGAGAGATCCAGGTCTTGAAGACTTTGAAGTTCACTAAATGAGACTGGAATTGAACCTTCAAGTGCATTGCAAGAAAGATTTATATATACTGCTTCTTTACAATTTCCAAGTGGACTTGGAATGTAGCCAGTTAATTGATTTGCAGAAATATCTATAGCTTGAAGATTATTGAACTTGCTTAGTTCCGAAGGCACGTGGCCATGTAATAAATTGTTTGACAGGTTGAAGTAGAAAGCTAAATTTGCAAGGCCTGCAAGCTCTCAAGGTATGTGCCCACTAAGCTTGTTGTATGATAGGTCTAGCTCTAGTAAGTTCACGCATTTCCCTAGATTTGTAGGTATATTTCCTGATAATTGGTTGTGATTAAGATCTAGATATCTTAGCTGCTTGAGGTTGGACACAAAATCAGGGATTATTCCAAAGAGATTATTTCTCATGAAACTTAGAAGCCATAAACTTTTAAGCTACCCAATTTCTGTAGGGATGTGTCCTTGTAAATTGTTGAAATTCATATATAGCCTCTCCAACTTTTGAAGCATATTAAATGAAAAAGGGATTGACCCTTTAAGAGAATTGTGGTCTAAACCAAGGAATGTTAAGCTAGTTAGGTTTCCAATGTGTGGAGGTATTCCTCCTGTTAGTTCATTGAAGCCCAAGTCTAAGTAGCCGATTTTTGTAGAGAGGTGGCCTATAGAAAAGGGAAATTGTCCCATGAGATAATTATCGGACAATCATATAGTGTGTAGATTGGAACAGTTAGTAAGAGTAGTAAGAATGGACAAGCTTGCGGTGTTTCCGCTAATTAGTTGATTTTCTTGTAAGTTAAGCCACCAGAGATGCGTCAACTTACCCAACTCCATGGGCACTACTTCGCTGAGCTAGTTATCTCCTAAGTCGACCAGTTGAAACTTCATACAATTGAAGAGGGAAGCAGGAATGTTGCCACTCAACTGATTATGATGCAGAATGAGATGGGTGGTCTTCTTGCTACATAAATCTGATGGAATGTGACCAAATAACTGGTTAAAACCTATACCCAATGTTACAATATTGGTGCAGTTGGACAAGGAGGATGGAATTTGTCCAGTGATATGGTTATGCCCCAGAGAAAGATAGTTCACCTGACTTAGCATACCCAATTCGGAAGGAACACTGCCGTGAAGGTTGTTATAACTCAAATCTAGCTCGTTCAATGAGGATATGTTTCCCAAGCACTCCGAGATTGTTCCCACCAAATTGTTATATCCCAGGTACATGTTCATTAGTTTGGGGAGAACACATAGTTCTGTGGGAATGTCTCATGTGAGATAGTTATAGCTCAGAGACAAGGACTGTAAACTGCAGCACCTACCCAGACTGGGCTGAATGGAACCTTGGAATTGATTCATAGACATGTTAAGCGAGCATAACCGAAACAAATTTCCTAATTGATAGGGAATGTGACCGTGGAAACTGTTATTGTTAAGGTTGAGTATTCTAAGAAAGGAGAGATTGGCGAGAAGAGGAGAGATTGTACCTTGTAATCCCATGCTTGAAACATCAAGGGAAACGACTCTCTGTCTGCACCTGCTATAGATGATACTCGTCCACTGGCAGAATGAAACATTTCATTTCCAAGAAGTGGCTAACAACTGGGATGGATCATATGTGATTGCAGACATGAATCCAAGTAGAGCCTCATGATCAGAAGCATTGTCGAGACGAGGATGATGACGATTAGATAATTGGAATGTGGAAAATACAATGTGGAATGTGGATAATTGTAAAAATTCATAATTTCATTATATTATAACAAAATTACATACACAAATATATACAAGCCATTAGAAACATCCTTGTATATATTATCCAACAAATTGTAGTTATAAACTAATGATTCATACTAGACATCATTACTTCTAGTATATTTTCCAAATGTCCCATATTCAATCCCAAAATACAAGAAAAGTTGCTGACATTTAGCCCCCAAAATAGTGGGTGTATCCCACCAACCAACATAATTGTATTATAAAAACATTATATACAACCCAATATTTACACATAAATTTTTCCTTCACAAAATAAGATGCCAAGATGATCAAATATCATGTATATCATGAAAAGGTCTATGATAGAAGCCACGAATTTTGGTTGATAAATGTTCTTCAATATACCATTGTCCATAAGCTAGCTGCATGGCTTATTTGGAAAGCTTGTCCGCCAACTGGTTCCACTCCCTGTAAATATGTGAAAATGAAATGGAGTCAAACAAACCTTTTTTACAAAATGCATCCTCTAACATCGGAAACAGTCGAGAAACATGGCAACTATGGACACCATTTTCCTAGTTGATGATTATTAAAGAATCACCAAAAAATTGTAATGTCTGGCAACCCTGCTCCACTGCAAATAATAATAATAGTTTTAAAGCCATTAATTCTGAGTAGTTATTTGTGCCTGCACCCAAGCCAGCTTTGAAAGAGTATTAATGTGTACTCGTGATGTAGAGGCAAACACCCTAGCCACACATGAGTTGATTTGTTGATGTTGTGCCATCAAACTATCCCCACGGTTTGTTATTGTCATAGATCTCCTCCCTGATAGAACGCGGCTGAGATAAAACCTCTCCACCCGGGATGTGTAAGGAAACCAAGATCCTAATACTGTTGACAACAACCCTCTCAACCGATATGAACTCATCATGGAAGATAACCATGTTCCGAGTAATCCATATTCCCTAGGCCAGAATTATAGGGAAGGCCCTGTTCTCACCGTGCCCCCTCTCACATAGCCACGACTGCAAATCCGATTCAAAAGTGTTTCCCTGCTAGCACCTGAGAGTGGGCATCAAATTCCTGGAAAATTCCCAAACATCCTTGACATAGGAACATTGTAAAAAAAGATGCTCCACTGTTTATATATGTGTTTTGCAGAGAGCGCATTGTCTCAAGCCAAAGTATAGTCGTTTTTGTAAATTATCCCAAGTAGGTAATTTATTTCCCAAAATCAACCACGCCAGAAGATTCCCTTTCGCTGGACAATGTTGTTTCCAAATATTCTTCCACCACCAAAGTGTTTCTCTCTGATGAAAATCCACACTTAATTTAATGTATCCCACACGAGAGGTATATTCACCATCCCCATCGCCATCCCAAAGTAACTCATCTTCTCTCTCCACCAGACGAATAGAGGCATCCCTGAGAGCCTGTAAATATATGTCCCAATGGATGAGGTCCTCCTCAGGGAGACGTATCCTGCGCTTCGATAACCAACCTTGATGCCAAATATTATTTTGTGTGGGGTCCCCAACCTGTGCTAGATTGTAGAAATTGCCCTATGCCAATCTAATCCATGTCTCTGCAGGCAATATATGCCCCAACTTGCTACCAGGCCACGAATCCATACCAAGACATATCAACTGACCGGAACCAACCCTACAGACTAGGCAATTCCCAATTAGATCAAAAGCCTTAATCACGGCTTTCCAGATAATATAAATACCCGACGAATTTTTGTTTGTATCCTATATCCAATCTAGAGTAGTGAGAGGTGCAATGTATTTCTGATATACTATGTTAGTCCAGAGGCTAGTAGTTTTTATCAAACGCCAAGAGCACTTCGCTGCAAGAGATTTTAAAAATAAAAATATGTTCTTCAATCGCCAACCCCCTAAAGCCATTGGAACTGCAATCCACTCCCATCTAACCCAAGGAAAAACCTTTTTATCTTTGTTCCCCTGCCACAAATAAGAAAAACACAGCCTCCTAACCTTTTCCAAAATACCTTTTGGAATCCAAGATAAATACATCCAGTATACCAACATAGCCTCTAGCACCGACTTTATTAGAACTAATCAGCCAGCCCGAGACAACAAACAGTGGCTCCAAACCTTTAATATTTTTTCTAGTTTTGCAATGAGCCACAACCAGTTCATCTTTCGATATTCATTTGGTTTTAACTGAAACCCAAGATATTTCAATCCCTTATCCAAATCAAAAACCTGAAAGGGGAGCCTAGAAATGATGAATAGAGACTCCCCCCCATCCAAAGATGCAAAGGTAATACTATATTTATGTTCATTGATTAACATACTTGTCTCCTATTTAAAAAGTGTTAAGCCATCACAAAGTTTTCCAGTGTCCCTTCTAGAGCCATCACATAAAATTAATATATCATCAACAAAGAGTAAATGTGAGATATGTAAACCCGAAGAGATTTTTATGCCTCTAAAGTTTCCTATAGACTTTGCCTCGTTCAAAAAATGAATGAGACATTCAGATACCAAAAGAAAAAAGAGTGGAGACAGGGGGCACCCATGTCTAACACCCCTGTCCACTTTGAAGAACGAGGAGGCTGAACCATTAATCAAAATAGAGAAAGAAACAGTTGTAAGGCAGCCCATAACCCAATTTGTGAAGGCCACCCCAAACCCAAGGTGAATCAACATCATCTGTATATAAAGCCAATTTACTCTATCATAAGATTTCGATAGGTCAATTTTTACAACCGCCCCTTTGAGTTTTCTACTTTTCATGCTATGTAAGCCTTTCCTGTGCAACCCCAATAGCCTCATGAATCTGTCTGCTCGCAAGGAAGCCAAACTATTCACTTGAAATATTCCTAGAAAGAATATCTTTTAGTCTCTTGTTGATAACTTTAGAGATGATCTTGTAAAGACAGTTGCATAAAGAAATAGGTCGGAAATCATCAAAGGAGGAGGAGTTATCGGTCTTGGGTATTAAGGCTATGAAAGTGGAATTTAGTGGTTCATGAATATGACCATTTTTCCTTGATTCTTCAACCACTTTTAAAATATCACTGCCCAGCAAGTCGTAAAAACCCATATAAAATTCAATCGGCCAACCATAAGGACTTGGACTTTTACCTTTTTGAAAAGAAAGAAAGACTTCCAATAATTCCTTTTCTGAGACCTCCTCCATTAAGGACAAACTCTCTTCCTTCTCAACAAAACGAGGGAATAACCTTGTGACTTTAACAATTTCAATAATGGAGGTTCCCTCCTGTGCCTTGAAAAGATCTTTAAAATGTGCAATGCCCAGTGCAGACAGGACTTCAAAGGAATTGACAATTTGACCATCACCCTGATTTAGACTCCATATAGTGTTTGTCATTTTCCTACCTCTGGCATAAGAGTGAAATAATTTTGTGTTCTCATTCCCACAGGTAATCCAAATAGCACGACTTTTTAGTCTCCACAAGGCTTCCTTATCTGCCAATAGAGCCCTCCACCTAAATTCTAATCTTACCAGTTCCTCTTTGTCCTCACTGGTACAAAACCCCCGACCATTGCCATCCTGCCAATCCAACAGAGTCTGTTCAATGAGTTTTAACTCCTGATCCTCTTTTACTTTTTTCTCATGTGCCCAAGTGATGGTTTCCTGCTTGATTCTTTTCAAAATTTCCAAAAATTGTACAGTTGCATGAGTATCTAGATTTGGCTCAATGGGTATCCACATCTTACGAACCAATTCTTGATATTTTGGATCCTTCAACCATCCCTCAAAAAATTTAAAAGGACTAGGAGCACGACAGACCCTACATCGCACCTCCAAGACAATCAGATTGTGGTCCGAGTCACCGCTACAGGAAACCCATTGATGAACAAGAGCCATGGATTCTACAATCTCCTCCGCCAGTAAGAAACAATCCAGTCATTTAGCAACTCGATCATCACCAGTCTGTCTGTTCCTCCAAGTTGACTTAAGTTTTATTGGCTCAATATCCAGCAACCCATCTTGATCCAAGAAATGAATAAAGTAATTGGTGAAGGGATCCGGGTTGTTCTAGGACCCCAGATGTCCGCCGCTCCCAAGGAGAAGTCAAAATCGCCACCAATAGCAATATCCTTAGCAGAAAACCATGAAAATTTGGCTAGGGATTCCCAATAACGATGTCTATCAAAGTAGGGACCATAAATGTTTACCAGAGTCAAAGAATGACCCAATTCAACAGAGAAAACATTGAGACCGATCCCCGATTCAAAACCCCAAACCCGTTCACAGTTTCATTTCTTAAGAGACCACCCTTTGGCCAATCCCCCAGAGCATCCATTTTCATCCACCGCCACAAAGGGCCAACCTGACATCAAAGATTCTAACAACACAACCACCAATTCATTAATCCCCGGAGTTTCTTGTAGAAAAATAACATCTAGAGAGACAACTTCTACTAACTTTTTTAAAGACGATTTTTTTACAGGGTTCACCAGCCCCCGACAATTAAAGGATAGGATTTTCATAGGGAAACCACCCCATGGGATTGATTTTCTCTAAGCGCCCATTCAATGGAAGATTGTCTACCCGAGGCCAAGTCAATTCTGGCATGATCTTGAGCCAAGAGTAAGTGGGATTTCCTTCCCCGACCTCAAGCCAATAATGGACCCCATGGTAAAGATCCCAAACCACGACCCACAAGCTCCTCATCTCCACCCACACAAAATTCCTCAGTTAAAATGGACCTATTACGAAGAGAATAATGAACCCTACTCCCATCATATGACGCATTTCCAGAGGTCGACTGGGAGAAAAGGTGGGGAAAGGTCCCAGTCAAGTCCATTGGGGAAGTAGAAAGGGAAGGAGCAGGCTCCACATCAGTGGTGAGTCCAACAAAATAAAAACCCGAAGTACCCTCAACCTCATCATTAATCATAGGGGAAGAAACCTTTAAATCACAACTGAAACCCGACTCCTCTATACCCACAGTAGTGACAATCAGAGTGATAAGTGGAGGAGGGTAAAAGTCCCCAACAGTAGGAACTTTACAAAAAACCGCAACAGAGCACGGCAAAGGGGGGCTAGTGGAGAACCCCATAGATGAGATAGCAACATGCCCCAAACTACCCGACAAAAACAAATAATCATAATTTAAATTAGAGACAACCAAAGTATTGGTAGACGACAACTTACCTGACAACAGTAGAGACCTTGGACAAGTATTTTTTGTTGTCTTCTGTACCTATGACAGATCTATGCCCTTTCCAAGAGGGCCAATACCAGTAGTAGCACAGGGATGCCACCCCCTGCCCAATCTTGAATCAAGATCCTTTGTTGCCTCCACAAATATATCCCCCAAAACCTCAATCTCCAAGTCTGAATGCCTCGGCGCAGCATGTAGGTCTACACCTATTGTGCCCTAAAACTTCCCCTTGAAAGGCATTTTACACTATGCAACTTCGTGTCCATAGATATGGCATATATGACACCTGAAGAGAATGCTTCATATTCCAATGGCTGGATAAAGGATCCAGACACCGTCTCAATATTCAAATTGTTTAGTAACCCCGGACGAATATCCAGCCTCACCAAGATCCTGGCCACAGACATCAAACGAGTCTCCTCAAAAGAAATATCCGCTTCAATATAGTTACCCAATTTGTTTCCAATGGCCACAAAACACATAGAGTTCCAATACTACATAGGAAGGCCCGACAAACGAACCTAGATGGGTACCACATCCACCCACTCCTGTTTAGCATCAAAATTTGGAGTCCACCTTTGAAGAACAATAGGCGTCCCAACCATGCTCCAAATTTTCAACAATACCCAGGACACATATTTCGTGGCAGAGAAAAGGAAAGCAAACCAACCCTTAGCTAGAACCCTGATACTTGGAGGTCGCATGATATTAGCCCCCCATGTATTAGCCACCCAAGACCTCAGGGAAACAGTCCCCAACCATTTCCCACGTGCCCTGTCCACCACCGCCATCTTAGAGAACTCCACCACACGGTCCATATCAATCTCTTTACCAAACACCAGGCTTTTTGAATCAACCCGATCCCGAGCACACTGTGTACCTCTATGTGATTTATTCTTTTTCCCACCCGCAGACTTCAGTCCCATAGTGGTCACTGCCTTAGTAAAATCTTGTGTACAGGTTTTTTGTAGAGGCAATTCAAATGTCTCTACTACCCTGGACGCCACCCCGACACCCTAAAAATACTCCCCCACCATCACTGCAGCCTCCAGAAAAGTGTCTGCGTCGTTGAGAACCTCCGATGGAGAGAAAGGAACATTTGAGACCGACTCTAGGAAACCCTTATGTTGTATACCCCAGTTGTCCCCATCGAAGAGAGCCCCAGGCTCGGGACCATTGCACCCTAAAACCACCCTCATCCAGAGCTAGAAAAAGTTCCAACCCATGTCCCAAACCAGTCAAAGAAGCCACAGAAAAACCACTAACCAGCTCTAAGGAAATTACCAAATCTTTCGAAGAAGACAAATCGATCTTTTTCGATATATCTGAACCCGTAGCTGTTGACAACACAGACATTGAACCCACTGAGCCCACTGCCAAAAACCCCTCTGATTCACTGGCAAGTAGCTTTGGATCCCCTGCCAATAGATTCCCCCACTGCCCACCAGGTTTCGACAAACTCTCTGGATCCCTTGTCGCCTCCATGCATGCAAAAATTCTCAATGCTATAGTTCTACTTGAGCATGTGATGAATATTGATTTTGATATATTTTTATTAAGACACTTCCTCCAAGTTGTTGCTTTATACAAAAGTATCGTAAGTGATCATTTTGGATTTAATTATCATAACTTTCGTTTTGTGAGTGTTAACAATCATACTCGTACTAGAGTAGATTTATAGTTTCTTATTGAGATCACATGGACTCCTTTCCATAAGAACATTATCATTCACGTAAAGAAGAAGGATGATGACTATACGAGTGAGATTTGGGCCAACACAACTTGCTTCTTCCAAACAATCTTCTAACTTGACAATGTATATGCCAAAAAGGGTAGGGGATATGGAACAATCTTGCTTGACCCCTATATAACAATTAATTTATTCTGGGGTAAAATCATGAATCGTGGTGTCTATTTTCCTTGTTTTTTGAGAAAATAAAATATATTTTAAGATGTTTTTCAACTTCCGATAAACAAAAGTATTTTTTTTTTTTTTTTTTTAGAATTTCACTTTACAGTAAACAAAACTTGTCATGAATTTTGTTAGCATTCTATTGATAATTTTTTGATTTTTTTTTTATGGAGTTTTGATATGTAAATTTAGTGATTGTTTGATGGTATGTTCCTTAAAAATGAAGGCACTGATAATGAGTTATGTTTGTTGACACCAATTTACTCATTATTAAACTTTTGTTTATGAAAAATGAAATATGTTGCAACATGTTGGACATTTGGGCTAACCTAGGTTCTGATCTCAAAGGTTTCCAACAAAACCCTCAAAATATTGGCCCTCCTAGTAAACTAGAAGGCAACGCTATGCACAGAGTGCACAACATAGTCTCACCCAAGATAACTTCATGGGGGATTGCAATACTCAGTTGTTTGCAGTCAAGGAAGGGATCATGACTGAATTATGATCCGTTTCCTCACGCATCAACATTATTATTCACTCATCTAAATCTAGTGTCCATTCATTCATTTAACTATGCATGCCTGTGGTCATAATCAACTTAACCATTCATTTTGTAAGTGATAAATAACATAATAGTAAAACAACCATTCATGACACATAAACAAAGTAGATTTACCGTGGTTCACCCCCCTGGGGCTACATCCACAAAGATCTGTCTCTTTTGATCTTTTATTAATCTTTCTGCAAATTTTGCATTGCACGCATTACATTCTTCAGATTTACAATAAAAAAGGAGGGTAAGTACCATATGTGAGGCAAACTAGATCACACCAGGCTCCACAACCTTTGACCTGACCCTAAAAACTAGCTTATTCAGATCAACTATCTCTCCTTTACTAACTGACCAACATAACAATGAATAACTCAACAACGAACA
>ML810823.1:414211-425385 GCA_009831015.1 Picea engelmannii
ACCATGCACAATATATGAGAAATAATCAATAGTTTTTGTTCAAGGGAAGTAATGACTTCCAAAGGTAGCCACAACTTCCAAATGTAAAGGGAGGGATAAACCTCCAAGAGGAAGATACAATCCTCCAATATCAAGAGAGAGTTGATCTCTTTATCCTTGCCCCTTCCTTCCACCCAAGAATATATGAGATATAATTAAACTTTACATTAAATCATCACCATCAACCAATCATCACATAGAACCTGGTAATGCTTCTTGAGACTTCTTCAATTTCTGCAATTCTTCAATTCTTGGAGTACTCTGATCCTGTAGATAATATTAATCAATGTATTCTTTGAAACTCCTCCAATTTTCACTCCTTGAATCCTCCCAAAAAAGAGGTTATAGAAAGAATGGTAGACTTTATTCAATTCTGGTCTATTCAGAAGACCCAACTTGTACAGCATGCTCCGTGCTCAATATTTAACATCCGATTCTAAAAATCACATACAAGAAACTAAAGTCTGTACTCTTTCCAATGGAAGTGGCCCCACTTCATTTGGATTCTATATGAATAAGTTATGACTATTTTACCCGGAACACTTGTTTATTGACTAGCTTTAGGACTGGTCACAAACCCTATCTTCCATAGAGTGTATCTACATAATTATAGAGAATCAAGAGCTGAACTTTTTACCAGAGGTACCTTGATATGTCTTCTCAAAACCATAGCGATTTCACCATCTGAATAGTTTTAGAAAAAAAGTTATAGAAAAAATGGTAAGATGACCTGAAAATAACATACCTTAGAACACATCACCAAAAGACTGCATCCTCCCTTGAAACCCGGCCTTCTTTTATTCTTATTTCCTTTGAAATTCGACTTGTATCAAATGAATGTATAATGATGTTTATTTATACCATTTATGTCACTTCATTTTAACATTAGGGCTGACCTGACACTTTCTTATTTTGTAATTCGTTTCTTTAATTATCTTCAGGGCCTACATGTACTTCCTTCTTCAATTCACTTTGTCATCTTCAAAAATTCATTTCTCCTCAACCATGAGAACCCATGTGATGTGACACACACCACTAGAAACAACATGATGTATACTATCCATTCATGGGTGTTGTATATGCATGTGCATTGTCCTTCATGTCCAAATACTTTTATCAATATTGTGGTCCAAAACCCATGACTATGGTTGACATCAATGACAACAACCAATCTCCCAACAACTTTCTCTTTCACTTGTGTTCTCTGCTCTACCATATTTTCCACACTCTACGTCGTAATGTGATATGCCAACACTTCTCTGCATTCTACATGTATTTTTTCAATCTTCCCCTTCTATGCTTGTAGTTTTTCTATTATCCCCTCTACTTCCTACTGTAGTGGCTCTAGCTAAGCCTATCTTGCTTGCTTGTCCGCCTGTGTAGCCTTCAACCTTGCCTGCAGGTTCTTCATATCCTGTGCACTCCTCATCCTCTCTAGGATGGACATTGCCTTTTGTTGTTCTTTTAATTCTTGAATGTATGTCGCTATCTCCTCTTTCTTCTGGTCCAGCTGTTGGATTTTCTTGTCTTATTCCATGTTGGTCCACATTTGAGCAGTCTTCTCATATAGTTCTTCCACTGCCTTAGCTTCCTGCACAATATTGTCAATGTGCGCATTAGCCTCATGTTGTCTTTGATATCTGGCTTCTGGAGGCGTAATAGGAGTCAATTTCTTTATGAGCTCTGTGATCTCATGCTTGTATCTCTCCATGAGCTACACAATATTTTGAAACTTTCCTTCCAGTGTGTCTTCTGGCTCCTGTGCCCAGTCTGGGATGTTGTTATAGATTTTTGTCAGTCCCCTCTCTAACTTGTCTGCGCATTTATTCTCCTTCTCCTTCTCCAAATTCAACTGGTCACGGGTAATTTCTAACACCTCTGCAACCTCCCTGCCAACTTCCAAGTTGGTGGCATTTGCGCGGGCTTTGGATTGGACTTCTTGCATCACACTTGCTTGTAGTCCATATAGCGCTTTTGTAGGTATCTGCGCCATAACCAACTCAAGTTGGTTTATGTTCCCAACTGGCTTATGTATTGTCTCCTCATCAACTCGCAACATCTGTTGTGTGACCATGAAGGTGTCACTTCCCTTCACCACTATCTCAACAGTTTCCTCATGTTCCTTCTACGCATGTGCTTGTTGTGTCTTTTCTGTCTGTGACATTGTAAATTGTTGCACTGTAGAAATTTGCAGCCTTTGTAGAGTATCATGGACTTCCACCAACTTAGCCATGATCTCCTCCCTCTACGCCTCTGTTGTGTGTACGACATCGTCTCCCCTATCCTGGACTTTGTCTTCCACTAGCTCAGCATCGTCCTCTGTAATGATGATGATTGGATGCTTCTTATGGTATTTCATCTTCTTGCGAGTTTCCTCCTCTTGCATTGCAGTTCGCTTCGCTTATGAGGGTTGTGCCCCCATGTTTTTCTTCTATGTTGGCTCCTCTTCTGGCTGAGAGGTTTCTCCACTCTGTTTGTCGCCCTTGACTTCTTTGCTTGACATTGTTTCTTTTGTCTTGGGCTTTTTCATTGTTGCACTGCTTCCTGATGCTTGAGCACGCTCTGTTGCGTTTCTCGTGTTGTCAAACTTGTTTTTGTGGATGTGCCTACCTTTGTTTGCTCCTTGGGTTTGACTTCTTTCTTTGTTGTTGGCACCTTCCACTGTGTGGGCCAATCTTTGATGATCCAATCTACTTCTTCCTTTGATATGCAGTACTACGTGGGCCAGTATTTGATGATCCAGTCGACTTCTTCCCTTGATATGCAGTACTGATATGGTAGAAATGCCAAATTCTATTAAATATGCAGTCATATATTCACCTATAATCACATTGTTGGATTTCAAATTGTAATGGATCACTTGCACAAAACAATGGTGATGTAAATATGTCATGCTTTGGGCAATGTCTATTGCTATATTCAACCTTTGAATCAAACTCAAACCACTTTGTTCTCCATCATCGAGATATAACCACTTCTTTAGGCTTCCATTTGGCATTAATGGAAATATCAAAACTTTGATTTGGAGGTCTGAATAACAAGTTATGGCTCTTATCAAATTCCGACACCTAACTCTACTTAAAACCTTGCACTCCTTATCAAAACTCTTTTTAGCCCTTTCATCTCCTAGATTAAGAAGCTTAACAACAATGATAGTGCCATCGTTCAGAGCCCCTTTGTACACTTTCCCAAAATTACCAACTCCTAACAAGTTGGCATCACTAAATTCATCTGTTGCAATGATGAAATCTGCATAGAGAATTCTTCATCTCTTCTCTAACATAATGGTTTCTGGAATTACAAGAATGAAGATGGGTGAAAAAATGGAGTTTGTTAGTATACTTTTATAGTAGCATTTGGCAAAAGAGAATCACATTAATAAAAGGAGAAATATTTTTGAGATCTTCCAATCGACTAATTTTCCAAATAGAAAACCACAATAATAAATTAAATCAATAGTAATCAAATGTAATATACGCCACTTAACGATAAAATAAATAAATAAATCTGTCACGGTAAAATAAATAAAAAAAGTCCTTAAAAATAATCAAAACACTTTCTCCCACATAAACGAGAGCCTCTTTCTTTTAAGCACTAAAGTGAATAGTACTTAAATGTGAAATACCGCGGACTTAAAATAAATTAAAATAATGGAATTATAATTGTCAACGAAACACCACATTGGTGTGTACTCTGTATTTTTTTTTCCTTAAATTATTGGGGTTCTATTTTGTAATTTCATTTATATTGTGTTTATTTTTTTAGTATTATATTGTATCAAATTATCCCATTAATCATAATATTATTTATGTTTTTAATCAATAATTAAATATATATAAATATTTAATTATTAATAAAATATGTGTCATTTTTATTTCAATAAAATATGTATAATATTTTATTTACCAATATCAATATCAATATTAATATTAATATTGTCATTTTTTAATATATAAAATAAATTTATTATTATTTTTAAAAATTATTATATTTATTATTATTTTTAATAAAAATATATATTTTTTATTACTTATTAATATATTATTCAAAATAGATCGTCTAATGTTCGAAGTCTTTTTATATGAATAGTAAGAAAAAATGTTTAAAGTTCAAAGTCTGTGAATACCAAAAATGTGTTTTTGGGATAAGTTCCAACGTGATTTCAAAGACTATGGTTGTGATACCACTAAAGAATATAATTTATTTTAACTTTGTTTTTCATAATAAGTCTAATAAAGTATATACCAACGTGATTAAATTATTTTTTTTACTTTTTTATTTTATTTTATATTAAGTTTATTTATATTAGAAATATTAGATTATGTATTTTTTTTTAAAGTAAGTAGAGATTGTATTAACTATTGACAAAATATCAAATCCGATTCTAGGAGACTAAGAGAGTTTCTGAGCAACCAAAAGAACTTGTTCCAATGGGAAACCAGGTCAATAAGTTGTTCATATGTCTTAAAGCTTGGAAAAAAATTGTTTGAGTATGCTTACACAAATGTTTAATTGTAACTAGCTTATAACTTTCTAGATAACATAGGCAAAACGAGAAACTAAAACTAAAACATTTGTCATCAATGATCCTGAGAAACATGTGGTTGAGAAACAACAGAGGTAGTCCTTTGGGCAACAACATTTTAGGATTTCAAGCTTGAGTAATGCTTGTCTGGGGGAGAGGTCTCGCCTAGTCGATTTTCCATCCATGTGAGGATTTCTTACATGTAAGCATTCTGGATCTCAAGGGATTCCATTCGAATCTTGAGCTACCTAAAGTCCTCATCCTTAGGCAACAACCCCAAAGGTACAAGAGTCTTAGTGTGCCAATGGAGTTCAATTGTTCTAAAGAAAATGGATTTTTTGGAACGGGTGCATCCCACTTTTGGAACTATGCCACACTTCAGCCTCTACTTCATCAGCCTCTTTGAAGTCATGAACAAGATGAGATTCTCCTTCCAGGGAAACCATGGTTTTCTGAGCGTCAGCAGGAACAGAGGCAGAATACAAATCGGTTGCAGCCTTAGCTACTTAGACAAATCGGGAATGGGTAATAGTAGGGCGACGAAGCCTTCTTCCTCAAGGTTCCATGGTAATGAAAGCAAGCGGAGGGAGGAGGACAAATAGAGCGTGCAAGGAAATAGAATGAAATACCCAATACTTTTGAACAAGGAACTCAAAACACTTTTTTCTAACACCCTTCAAACATTGCATATGAAATTTATAGATGAGAACCCAAGTTGGTTGTGCCCTTACCAGAGCTGTGATCATAATCGGAAGTTGAGCATCCTTCCATAACCTGAGCCCATGTGTCAATTTGAAGTGCAGGTACCAAGCTTTCACCAGACTCATAATCAGAGTGGGAGGATCGATCCTTGCATTCATCATCCCTTTCATCATAATGATCATTGTCTTCGAATCACAATGATGTGAGTTCATTACCAGCCTGTTATGAAATGACCTGATCCTATTGGAGGTGCTCATCATCTACGTTGAAGGCATTAAGGGGAGTAATGACATCATCATTGTTGTGATCACTATAACCTAGGCCTACCGCTCACACTAACTCACGATGTACATCCACTTGCAGTGATGAGAGGTGATCAAGAACTTTTGAAGGGACGTGGGAGGGATACAATACACCATCCACTTGTTTTCTCGGTGTGGGCGTAGGTTGACACACACCGACTGTTGGTATGTGATGGAGAGAGGACACCCCATCCGGAGTGGATTATGATGATGATGCTCAACATCCACTAAGACTAGATTTGTTCTATCAGAGCTTAATAAACGAAATGGATTACTTGGATTTATTTAGAATTTTATTTCTATGCTCGAAAAACATTAAGAGAAGCGTTCCAAGATCATGAGAGTTTTGATGAGTTACAAGGTTAAGAAGATGGGTATTGTGATAGATCTTTTGAAATTGGCATCTAATTTGGGTATACGCGAGACATTTTAATAGAAAGTGTTTTTCATCTTCAATCCTCTTAGTGTCACAAAGATGACAGATTCTTCCATCCCACGACGTTTTAGAAATTGTCCAATGTCTAGTTTCACTATGTATCTCGTGAGAATTTTTTATTATTTTAGCAATGTTGATTTTCTTCTTTACACTAGTCAAAACAAAGAAATACTTTTGATCTTCTAGACTAGGGTTGATCACCTCCTTATAGTATCTCATTTTTCTTTTATCCTCTAATTCTTTATTGCACCAAAAATTCTCCTTAAATTTATATGTAATGATATTTTTAATATTATCGTTGTTCTACCAAATGATCTCTTCCTCTGTTCCCTAGTGATTTAGCCAATACCGGGCATCTTTATGCCATCCCCACTTGAGTCGTAGGTGGTTATTTTTGGAGTTTGAAGCAATTTGGGAAGCCTCTTGTTTTCCATGTTGTTTATCTTGTTCTTATACATTAGGTACATAGTAATAGTCGTGTTCTCATTGGGGGAAAGACTCACTTCTATGAGCAGGGTATGATAGGGTGTATTTCCTTTAATTTTGAGATTATAAGTTATAAAATTCTTTTGGATATACTCTATATTTCTCGACAATTCTCTAGAGATACTACATTCCCAAACTTCACATCCATATAAGATAACATGGGTGACAAGAATCTCGAAGAGGAATTTTTTTTATCCCATATCCAAAAGTCCGTTAATTTACAATTATTTTCAAGCCCATAATAAGCTTTCTACCCTCCATTTATCCTTTTCTCAATGCTGTAGTTTCAGTTGATCTTGTGATGAATATCGATTTTGAGATATTTGTATGAAGACACTTCCTCCAAGTTTTTGTTATACACGAAAGTATCATAAGTGATCTTTTTGGATTTAATTATCATAACTTTCGTTTTGTCAGTGTTAACAATCATACCCATATTAGAGTAGAAATCCTTGAGGATTCATAGTTTCTTATTGAGATCATAGGGTCTACTTTCCATAAGAACATTATCATTTTCATAAATAAGAAGGATGACGACTATACCAGTGAGAGTCAAGTCAACCAACTTACTTCTTCCAAATAATCTTCTAACTTGTCAATGTATATGCCAAAAAGGGTAGGGGATAGGGAACAACCTTGGTTGACCCCTATATTACAATTAATTTCTTCCATCCAACCCTCAGTGTTCCTAAACTTGGCATTAATATTATCATACAACCTTACCACAACAACTCTCAACTCAAAATGAACTTTTATCTCTTCTAACCTATTCCAAAGGTTCACCCCGAGCACTGTTAGCATTATTGCTCCTAATCATAGTACTAATACCACCTTGTTATCTTGTGTTAGTTATATGGATGGTTAACGGTGGTTCTTGATCATTGTTCTATATGTACTTACTTTGTGAATACGTTTATGTGGAAATCACTGGCTTATTCCTTTCACCACCATCTCCTTGATTCTTGATCTTCTTGGTTTTCTTCATTGTAATCTTTCCCTAATTTCTATCATGTGGTATTAGAGCTACCTGATACCTATGTGCCTGTGAAGGAGTTCAAGGATTTTGAAGATTTCTCCAAGATCTCTTATAGAAAGGATGTGTGAGGTGGCTACGTAGAACAGGTGTTGATGAAACCAGAGGCTATTTTAGGGCATATTTCTTTGTGGATGAATAATTGTTGATATACAAGTAATTTTTATATTTTTTTGTGAAGACATGAGACATTTGAAGTGATTCATTGATGGAAAGAAGACTAATGGCTATCATCCGTCATACCTATCATATCTAATGCATATTGTGTATGTTTTATGTTTCTCCTTTCTCTGTTAAAGTTATTCTAAGAATCATAACTTTATGATGCTTTAGATGTATTGCACCCACGAGCGTGGATTCTGAACATGATAAAAATAAATAAAAAATAATAACACCAAATTAAAATCCATTGAATAGGCCAATGGTGCTAAAGATGCGAAAAAGAGAGAAAATATACAATATTATTCATCAAGTAGAGAATATGCATTTTAAATAGCAGGTCATCAAAAGCTGCAACCTCCTCCTTATTGCAAGTCATTGTTGAGCATTTTCCTTGATCTCGTGTATATGTGATAAGTGTACACAAGGATAAAATGAATTGAGTATAGAAGAAGAGGTATTACAAAGGCATCTGTTGCATTAAATTAATTATAGTATAATGACAATGGTTTTAAGTTGTATAATGTATCTATGGTCGGTGGTAAACAAATCTGCGAGCATGGTGTTCGAATAGGGAAACTCCAGGATGTCCAGAGATGATCGGCCACAAAGCCCATGATGTATGCAAACATCCAGTGTATTAAGCTCCAGTCACCCAATAGGAACATGCCTACTCTCACCTCCTACTCATTTTCTACACCGGACCTATTGTCGTCCTTATACACACTTGGGGTAACGTGGAAGAAACCTTCAATCCACTTGGTGTGTCCTTGGGGGCAAGTTTTGAGTCAAGGTGTTGTCACCTAATCCTCAACTCCAACGTCTAGGCCAACTCCTAGCGAAGCCAAGGGGGATAGTCCCTATAAAAATAATCTAAGGCTCTTTAACTATGAAAGCAAAAGAACTTTAATCTAGGAGTTTTATTGCTTGAAATAAAACTTTAACCAATCAACATTTAGCATTCATCACCAGCATCATCATAATCATAAAATAATTGTTCATAACATGCATATGTCAAAGGATACAAGATCTGCAAGACTTAAGCATGTAAGTTAGAAAAAATGCATAAATGTAAATATTGCTCACATAAGATAAATAGATATACCAATTACCAATGCCTTAAATGGAGTCGTGGGCAATGTAGATCAAAAGTTTTATTAAGGTAAATTGATGTTCAGTTAGTGAGAAGATTTTAATTGCAATTAAAGTAAATGTTTGTATAAACTAGATGTGGTTCTTAGGAAGGGTCCCTAAAGTGGAGGTTGAGCAATGCCACAAATCCAACAGGGTAAACTCTTTGATTTGACACACAAGCCCAAGAAAATGTGAAGGGATACGATAGAGAGAACCTAGATCTCAAAGTTTCCGCTAGATAACCTCACAAGTTCCCTTACGTTTCCACTAAAGTGAAGATTCCTTATAGGATTTCCCTAATTAGACTAGCAAGGTTCAATTACTTTGAAATGCTTGAAAGAGATCAATCATACACTCTACCTTGTAATTGAAAAGACTTGCACAAATACTTGAAAAGGACAAAGATTTTTTGCAGCACTTAGATTTAGTACCCTGATTTGTATTTGAAAGATAGATTACAAGATACTTTAGAAATTTAACAAGGTTGCAATATTTATTGCTAAAAAAAGACTTGAAGCAACTGAACTAAACATGTATGATAGATTCCATATTCATTAATTTAGCCATGCATGTAATATAATGAGTGTTTATTGTGTGTTCGATGTACTTGACTTGTGTGTTTGATTAAGATATTTTAAGCATGCAACAAGAACGCCAAACCAAGAACACAAATCCCCCTAATGGGGATGGAGAAACTGGGCACAAAAGGGCCCGATTTTATTGCAACTATTACAACAGAGAACAAAGGTTCTCTTTGAGATTTTAACTTTAGGAAAGAAAAGAGATCCTTATAATTGGATCATATAAAAGAAAGTACAAGAAAGAAGAAGAAAAGGGAAACTTTGCTGATGAAGTTAAAACCCCCTAGGGTGCCCCAGAAGTCTTGATTTCACCAAAATTTGGCAGAATCTCCCCTTCAACCTGTTATTTCTGCAAGAAAACAACAAGCAAAGTAAGTTAGAAAGTGATGAAAAGTTTAAAACTAAAAAAAAATTTATCAAATTTTATCGGAAAAAATTCTAGGCAAAAATGAAAAATTTTGGGACTTTTTTGACACTTAGTACGAACCTAACCTAGGCTCTTCTAGTTGCTTCTGTTTTTTGTTTTAAAAAAAAAAACATAGGGCAGCTAGATCACTTGATATTGAAAGTAAAACATAGCAATAGATTGGTCTAAGATCTAGATGAAAATAGACCAAAAATTGCTTAAAAATGACCTAGATCTACTTGTTTAAATTGGTAAAATTCTAACTAGATCTAGAAAGTGAATGGATGCAACCTTTAGATATTAAAAATGAACTTTAAGACTGATCTAAGCAACATTCAACCAAAGAACATAGAGAGGGTAAATAAATTTATCAATTTTTTGGAGTTTCCGCTTGAGCCTAGAACACTTGGGCTTATGGGGTTCTTTTGAAGAAGAGTAGAGGGAGCTCGATCTTTGAATCTCTTGGAAAATGATGATTGAAGCAACAACTTGTCAATCCTCCAAGATTGAGGAACCTGCAACAAGGTACTCCAATCCTACAACAAACCTATTAAAGGTCTTCCCTACACAACAACGCTCAAACATGCATGTTAGTTTAACCGAAAACGAAGCATGCAATGCAAAATTCTATGAGATAAGGAAGAAACAAGATGAATCAAACTAGATTAATCTTATCCTACTGTATGGTAGCATACCTTCAAAGCCTTGCAAGTTGAATACAAAATTGAAATACAAGATACATGTTACCTCATGAAGAAAATGGCACTAGATCAAAGCATCCACACATAGCATCCACAACATTTGAACTCCAAAGTCTTTATTATTCCAATGAAAGATTACAACAATAGTACAATGCTTGCCCAAAACCGAACTAGTTTGAGGAGAGGTCGACCTTGCTTATATAGCAAAGGGAGGTGATAACTTCAATGAAGAATGCGTGAGCTAAGATGGAGATATGTGCTAGGGTTAGGGTAGAGGCCTGAGTGAAGGGGAGATACATGAGGTTTGAAGGGAGTGATGAGTGGAGTGGATAGGAGGTGTAGAGTGGAGGAGTAGTGGAGGTGGAGTGATGTGAGGTGAGAGTGGAGTGAGGGGGAGTGAAGGGGTAGTTTAGGAATGCGTGGGCACATTGGGATGTGCGCCCCTCCTCTAGAATGCACCACATAGGTAAGTCGTGTTGATTAAGGTTGGTTGTCATTGATGTCAACCCTTGAAGAAATCACCATATCACAAAGGTTTGGGTAATGGACCCAATATTGTTTGATGTAAATATGACTCATTATTGTTTTGTCATGGTTGATAAGAAGTAAATATGGATGAACTCCAAAGTGGTCCCCTTATGGTGAAAGCCCTCACGGGAAGACACTTTGT
>ML810824.1:0-38253 GCA_009831015.1 Picea engelmannii
GAAAGCATTTATCAAAGCTGTAAGAATTGGCCTGGGAAGAAGCGAAGCCGGCAATAAGACTTCAAACTTCCCAGCCAATCAAATTGTGACAAGTCCATAAATTTTTTATTAAAAAAATGATGTATATAAAGTTTCTAACTTAATCATTAGCATTTTTTCAGAAATTTGGAAGTCAACCTTCAACTAATTGAAAGTCAGCGATGAACTCATCGCTATAGTCCCTGCCCTTGGCCTTCCGGCAGGGACTAATAAAACGCATGAACAAATGGCAAAAGTGGAATGGATGATTCATAGTAATGAGATTGAGATGGTAAAGGGTGAATTGTACTAAGTAAAGAAAAGACACTTCACCTTTTTTTATCACATGTCATATAAATGAGATAAAACGTATGAACAAATGGCAAAAGTGAAATGGATGATTCATAGTAATGAGATTGAGATGGTAAAGGGTGAATTGTAATATGTAAAGAAAAGAGTACTTGAGTACTCTCATTGTTGAGTAGTTTAATTGTTTTATTTTTTGGATTGATATATAACTAAAATTAATCGAATTACAATCAAAATTAATGAATATATAATAAAATAAGTACAAAAGTAATATTTACATAATTTAGTAAGGAAATGATATGTTGTTAAAAGATTAATGAAATTGGATGAACGAGAAATCCTTCCCCATATATTGTATTGGTGAACGTGTTAATTTTCCATCCACAACATAGTCACTCCCTATGTGCACATCGCTTAGTCATTTCTTCCCTTTACAACAGAGTACTCTCACATTTCTTATCACTTATCTCTGAGTCCATGTGCACGGGCATGTAAGTTGTTTGCAAGCTTGAGTAGATGCCACGTTGATGTTCCTATAAAATGGTGTGTCAAGGTAGGGATCAGAGAGCCAGTGGGCGCTAGATTGAGTGTTGTGTGCAAGAGGAGATTGATAGGTTTGGAAGGATCTGAAGGACGAAAACCATGAAAGAGATATCAATCATCCTGATTTGATATATAGCTTGGTGAAGTACTTGGCATGTTGTAGATGATCTAGCAGGTCATCGATCTTGGGCAGATGGTATTGATTCTTGACAATGATATTATTATGAGCTTTGTAATCAATACACATTCTCCAAGTCCCATTCTTCTTCGGCATTATGATGATATGTGACCCACAAAGGTGAGGTACTTTGTTGAATTATTCGTTTTGTCAACAGTTGTTGTAATTATTTATTCACTTCATTTGCTTCTAGTATGGATTGTTTAGCAATGGGGAGTCAAGAAATTGTTGCAACTCCCTCTTAGGTGGTAACCCTTTAGGGTCTTGGAATACTTTTCTATATGCTTACAAGAGCTGCTCCAGCTAGTTTTTTTTCTCTTTAGTACATCCCTTTAGACATGTCTTTACCTTTACCAACTTTTCTCCTTGCTAATTATGTCTTGGGAAGAGAAATACAAAATTCCTACTTGAGATAATCAATTTCTTGGCTTGGTTATTACTTACCAAACATATCTTAGATTTACCTTTCTATGCATTGATGATAAAGGACTTCCATCCTTGATCAAGCAATATTGGTTTACTCTCCTCATGAAGATCACATCCCTCATGTACATATAGGGGATTCCAAACACTACCCCACACACATCAAGTGGTACTACATTAGTACATTCACTTCATCAATATAGTTTTCACTTGGAACAAATTTGATCTTACACTTCTTAGTGAACTTGGTTGAATTAGAGCTACCAAACTCCTTGAAAGGTTTTGAATTTATCTTTATATTTTCCATGAGGATTTCCATGTTGTGAGAGATGTTGGAGACATGTGCTACTATCTATGAAAATATATCCTCCAAGTCATCCATTGGACTATTACTATACTCATCCTCCATGGCTTGGGTTTGAGACTTCTTGCTTTATGTCGATTTCTAGATCCCATAATTTCTCACCAAAAAAATAAAAAATTGCTCTAATGCCAATATGATCTATACACTATCATGGATATTTCACTAAAACAATTCATCACAACAGATCTTAAAAAATTATGAAAACCCTTTGTTATGTAGTGTTTTACTTAAGATTAAGATTTAATATTACTAACTTAGTTCTCAAAATACTAAAACAAGTTGAGATTGAAATAAAAGAAGCTAAAACAAATACCACACAATTGACACAAGACCGTAGGAAACCCAATATGGAAAAACCTAGCCGGAAGGTGAGGACTATGCCTTCCTCTTTTTTTCTTGGATATTAATTCAAATACAAATAAAGGTGAACTAATTATGGAGTTGTCATTGACATGGTGGCATGCATGGTTGTTACAGGGTATTATTCTTCCTACAATCTTTTCCAATTCCCTAATGCCTTTCTCTACTCAAATATGGAACAATGATCATTACCACAAAAATGGAACCCATACCTTTCCTAGTGGCTTAGTATGTAACATGTCCTAATAATCATCTAGGGTTGTGGATTTTACATGGCTCAAGTCCCAATTAGGGTTAGAGTCCATAAGGGTTTTGGACCCTCTAAAATCTTCTTGAAATTACATACACAACTAGATCCACATGTGTGAGTAATGGGTGTTGATGTGGCATCCAATTAATGCCATGGTAGTCATCAGCGTAGGTCAACTTGCAGGAGGCATGACTTTCTCATACTAACTCTAATTGAGGTGATCTTTGTGCCATTGGAAAGAACTCAATGTGTAAAATAGCATCAAGATGTTGTGGACTATGACCATAAAATTTTAACCCACCAAAAAAACATTTGATTCCCTGAACAAACTCCATAAGTTTTAGGACCCCAAATCACCAAAATAGGACCTATGCTAGAAATGGGCCCTACAAGTCAATAACTTTGATTTTTACACTAAAAAGGTACCAAAATAGTTTACAAAATTATAATGATCCATTTCAAATCAAATGAAGAATAATGGGAGAATGGAATAATGCACCCTAAGGAAAGGAAAGTTTACATTATTTAGTTCCCTTTGCATGTGGAATGTGTGCCTTCCCAAGAAGCATCATGGGTTTGGATTTAAACACTTAGCTCAAAGGTCGGAAAAACATGGGATAAACACATGGAAATAGGTAGTATAATGATATTTTTCCCTTGGACCCCACCTTTCCTTCCCCTCTTGTGGTATCATAACATTTTGTTTCTCATTTAACAACCTTATGGTGGATTTTTATATTCATGTATCTCTTTAATACATGCTTTACACAACTTCGGGACACCATGGTAATATCCATGTGGTGGTACCTAGAACATAACATCCACATCTTAATCCTAACCCATAACATAGACATGTAACCATTCATTATTTGAACCTTTGCCTTGGACTATGTACTAGGAATATTTACAATGATATTTTACATCATAGGGTCACTATTACTCAGTCCCCTTGGCTTAACACTTATCTAATAAATTATATAATTACAACATGTGCATTCAAATCAGTCCACATCGGGGTATTACAATCCCCTCCCCCTTGGAATAACATTGTCGTCAATGCATTTTTGTTTCTAGCAAAGAGACCTTCCATCATTCTTTATATGCATCTACAATGATATCCTCTCCATTGAGAACTTGCATTTGTTGGCTTTCTTGAACCATAACGTACAATAGTTCATTTCACTTACTTGAGATGCTTCTAAGTCCTTAACATTTCAACATATACCTATGTCGATCACCAAAGAAAAAATTATGTGTCATAACCATTCCTATGCACTATTATTCCAGCTACATGAAATCCAAATTCATAACTAAAGCACATTACTTCACTATATAGAATAAAGTATGCAACGTCAACCAACTACTTATTTGTATGAACATGTGCTTCCTCCAAATTGATTCCACAAGTGAGGTTCTACATACTATTGTTCTAGCTACATGAAATCCAAATTCATAACTAAAACTCATGAATTCATTATACAAGATAAGGTATGCATTGTCAACTCAATACTTATTTGTATCAACATATGCTTGCTTCACATGGCAGCCACAAGTGAGGTTCTACATACTATAACTTGACCCCGGCCAACATGTATGATGAATATCAACGATACACATTCATCCATATGATTCTCTTCACCCTCATTTACAATGTTATCTTGGGAAATTCCCTTCTCTACAAGCTCAATCCTTGGGAAATCCAACTCGTCAAGTGCAAGGAAAGAATAGTACGGGGCTCTGAATTCCTCATCACAATCCCATTGTTAACTCAAGTCAATCATTTGTTGAACATGATCAAGACAAAGTACAAGATTCTAGTGCATCACATTAGCATCATCTTAGAGCTTCCAAGATTACAACAGTGATCATTTGTCCTCAATGTACAAATCCATCCTCTCACTTGTATCATACACATTAAATTACCATATGATATCATCCTTCAACTTTAAAATAAATTTGAATTTGTTCATTATGATAATCAAATCCAACAAGTAATGGAGCCTTATAAATAATGCTTGGTTTTTGCATGCAATTTTACCCAATCATGGAGTCAAGGTTATTCTCCATATCCAAGACAACGCTCCTTATTACCATGCCTTTTGAATAGGTCATTATTTGTCCAAATACACATGAATATTCATGCACAAAATTCCCCACTAGGAATGCTCAATTGTGACATGTGTGCAATTTCAAAAATGCCCAAGTAAAAACCAAAGCCTATGGATTTATTTGTATGTGGTTTTGGAAACACTCAAACAATAATTTTGTTGACAATCCAAGACTTCAAATCCTTGTAATCTTGTAGGTGTTTTGGTTTTGTTGGTTATATTCCATTTGGTTCTTTCAATTGTTGTATTTGACATTGTACTCCATCTAGAGCATTTTTTATAAGTTAATTATTTTTTTAGAGCCTCATTATCTATTATTTTCAAGCTTATGTTCTTTATTCTTCATTATACTTATGTTCCTACTTTATTGAAATAGTTTTTATTTTTTTGCAATTAAAGATTGGAAAAAAAAAAGATGCATGTACCGAAAAGTTTATCAGAAAAAGGTGAAGCGACTACTTTTAAAGCCTTTGGCTAAGTTCTCTCTACTTTGTTTTATTTGATTTGTGTAATTGTTCATTTTTTAAAATACATACAAAATATCAAAATATATACAAAACCTTAAAGGCTTAACATTTTTTTGTTTAGATTAGGAGTTTGTGCTTATTACATTCTTTGGTAATTAAGAACAAAACGGAGGGAAGTTTGGGGCAGCCTTGATACTTCTGTAGTTTAGGGTTACATGTTTAATAGACTCTTCGAAGGACCCTATCTTGATAATCATCATTCATCCCAACATATGTGTGTGTGTAAAAAAAGAGATGTTAAACATTTTGGTTCATTCCCACCTTTCGCTCACAATGCCTCATGAACATGCTCCAAATGTTTGATGCTTAGACAATCATTTTGAGCATCAACAGAATCCATTGTATAATCTTTAATAACCACTTCACTATTATCTCCCTCCACAGAGCTTGTGGCCCTCCAAACATAACGGTTTTTCAGTCACAAGATAAATATGTTGTTTGCTCTCCCACCCCCACCTCCATGTGAGATGTGTGGGAGTGGGTGTGGATGTGTGAATAACACTTCATAATAAACATGATAATAAACAATGGGATACATTGAGTTTGACATCTTTGAATAGTTTCTATGACTTTAAAATATACTCTCCTCTTGTGTGTTATCCCACATTGGTTATGAGATCTAGTCCACGACAACATATAACTCATGTTGGAGGGCCTGGTCAACTAGGCCAGCTAGTCAACCAATTGTAATGTGTCAGTCGACTGTGAAGATAAGACCGTTGGTTAGTTGAGTTGATCGACTGTTGAGATGGGTCGACTAACCAAGGTAGTTATGATAGTTGCAGAGGAAGTTAGACAATTACTTGAACAACTACACCAGGAGAAACCAACTAACACTTGCACAAGCACAGGGGTAGTTTCACTAAAACTCACAAGAAATTCCTATAGGTAATACCAAATGAAATAAAAAAAAATACATGGATCAAGTTGCACATGAATAATATAATGAAGGACAGGACAAGCATTTTTTATCAAAATTAATTATTGGCAGTCAAACCAACCTCTACGAGTGGGTTGAGCAAATTGCGGAAGACTTTTGCGAAGAACAAGAAATAGAAAAGCATATTTCTTTGGATGACGTGAAGAGAAAAATTTACAACAACCACCATGACAGCTTCCTCTACATAGTACCAACACTATTGCATAAAAAAATTATTGATAAGGGTGTCAACCATATTGTTTACCCGCAACCTCCCCTGAGAAAATCGATAAATTATGACTAGAAGAACCAGTTAGAATGGGAGTACTTCCTATGAAAATGAACATGATTGCAAGGATTGTATTTACTTACCAAGAGTAAACTTAGAGCTAGTGATGGGGGGTAGTTGATTGTGAGATGTCTCAAGTAGAGTAAAACCCTAGTCGACTTACATTGAAGAAGACATTGTAGGCATGCCAAAGAAAGGGAGGACACGAACATTGATCGAAAAACAAAGAAAATATATTTGGGATGAGGAAACAAAGAAAAGAACTGCAAGAATAATGCAACACCATAAACCTACAATCAATCTCCAGAAGATTGAACGGGACAAAAAATGGAGGAGAAGGGCTAAAATGCACGATTTCATGGACCCTCGTCGATCCAAAAGAGAAAGGGTTCCTCACGAACAACGATTCATTGGAGCACTTACCCTATTCAAGTTTGATGGTTGATCAATTGGATGCAGAAGTGGAAGAATCCCCAAAAGTTCCTAAGTTAGACGAAGATATACAATTAGTAGAGGTTGGATTTGGTGCCCTTGGATTGTTAGAGAATAGTGAAAGTATGGATGTCAATGAATTAGGTCTAGCAATATGTAGAGCACCAGACTCAGATAAATCAATCCCCAGGGTTAGATAAATCATCTAACATCACTTGCATGTGGAACCTAGTCTTGCTTCAATGTGGAGTCAACTAGATGAACAAAGAAGAGTTATTGATAGACTATGGATCCAGATGCCACAATCTGAAGGAAATTGGATAAATTTTGTAACTGAAGAAGGCAACAATGACATACTCATATGGATTGAGGATCTCATGGGTGTACACCCCTTGTTGAATTTAATCACTAAAGAAGAGCAAACAATCTTGATTGAGGGTTGTGATGAAGAGACGCGACCAGAAACAAGCAATTTCATAGAATATATAGATCAAGCCTATTAGACAAAGGCAATGGGAAAAGAAGTTGAAAAAGTATTAGTCGAAGCAAATAACGATAATTAGTCGACGAAGCCAATTGAATAATTGGCATAGTCAAGCCCACCAACACCTCCACCAGTTGTAGTCAAAACCCTTGAATACAAGCAAAATGGCACATCATCACTTGCTCTTTATGAAGGGGACAAAGATCTCAAAATACATTGATTCATATGTGAGAAATTTTGAGACGTTATGGACGTCATAGATGAAATGAGGCAATAGGTGCAATTTGTTGGGGCTCTAGGAAAAAGAGCCCTAACATGGTTTATGAGTTTTGCAGATAATCAAACTAGATCAAAGTCAGAAATTAAGAATAATTTCTCGTCGTTCTTTAAAACGCAAGATAGCAAACACTTGGCCGCTCAAAAATTGAAAGAAACTAAACAAATGTCGGGTGAATTTGTATAGGAATACAATAAACGGTTTAAAGACCTGCTTAGCCAGATCACGTACCCCATTGATAAATAATTTCTAGTACAATGATTTGTGGCGGGGTTACTTCAGTGAATCGGGGAATTGTTGAGGATGCATGAAATAAAATTATGCAAAGACGCTCTTAAGAAAGCTCAATAGATTGAGTCTCATGATGATTGGAATGCACGTTCCCTGGATAAGAAAGTTGAAGAAAATTAGAGATGATGCAAAAATTGTTGTGGGATCTTGCCTTGAGATGAAGCAACTTATGGTGCACCTTTTTGATGAATGAAAGCCCCACTAAAGATCATTGCAAACATCGTGATGCAAACAAAAGAGATCCAAAGGTCAGATGAATTCAAATTGAATATTACTATGAAATCTATCAGGTAATCACAAACCACACAACAAAGGATTTCCCGAACAATTTGAAGAACACAAAACCCAAATAGTGTGCCAATTGTGAAGAACCAACCCATAATACAGTTGAATGCTAGCATAATGGTCGGACCAAACTGAACTACCAAACTATCTATCGCACACAAGCCATAGATCAAAACCAAGGACAATGAGGCAGAGGAGGTGATGGAAAATATCAAGGTCGAGGGGGATACCGAGGTCATTATGGAAATTGCAGAGGATGCGATCAAGGAAGATCTAAAAAGAAATATTGTTTTATTTTCATCAAAGAAGACCACATCAACCCAGATTGTTTGTTGAATGACAGGACTAACCTCAAATATTATACCATATGTGGAGTCAGGGATCACTCATTAGAAGATTGTCAAATTATGCTGGAAAATATTAGAAATAGGAGAACCATCAATCTCTTGTCGACCGTACCAAAGCACAAAGTATTGAACTCTAAGAACTTAAACACGATCACCAAATATGAAGCGGGACAAGAAGGCACTATACCATTGAACAAAGTACCACAAATAAAACCTATACCAAAAGAAACCTTGTATCCAAACCCCAAAAAGAAAGACAAGTTATGAGAGAGGAATTCAACTTGTTCGACAATATAGAAAAAGAAGAGAATCGATAAGAACACCAATAAAAGAGGTACCAAGAAGGAATGAAGTACACAATCCTAGACGAGTTTTTTAATCTCCTGAAAGAAGAAGAATCAGTCACCATGTTGATAGAATTGTTGAACATTCTCAAAGAGGAGTGAAAAACATGTCTTAAAACAAATTTAACAACAAATTTGTCACAAAACATTGTAGCTTTTATTAAAAAAAAACATATAAATCAAACATCATTCCAAACTCTAATAAAAAAACAGGTGATAAGATTAAAGCAAGGAGGTTTAACAACAAATTTGTCACAAGACATTGTAGCTTTTATTAAAAAAAAACATATAAATCAAACACCATTCCAAACTCTAATCAAAATATTTGGAATGATCATAAAGTACTGTAGATAAGAGACTTTATGAATGTAATATTATATACATAATTATTTTCAAGTATTAGTGTCAAAAGCCATGTAGATCTGCCCACACTCTCAAGGGTGGGCATATTCCATTTCTAACAAGGCTACGTGGTAACATATACCTGCCGAATTAGCAAATACAAGATTATCAACAAATGAAACATGCATGTGTAAAGAAATGGCTAAGTGTAAGAAAATGGCTACATGGTATCCAAATATAATATTAGAAACAAATGAAACATGCAAGTGTAAATAGATGATTTGACAATTGTTGAGAGGTTTGCAAAGTAATGATTTGACAATTGTCGAGAGGTTGCAAAGTAGGGAGACATTTGTGTAGATGTGATCGATCTGTAGTGTCAATATTCAAATTCGAACCTTTCCAATGGGTAGGTCTCTGCCAGGTGGGGATTGACCTCCCGGGTGTATTGCTTGTTCCACTTGGGGTTAAAGTTGTCTACGACGGTACGAGATCGAATCTGAATCCACTTTTGCCCATATTTGGAAGTGATTAAGTGGGAATTCTATGTAAATCAATCCCTTCGTCGGCTCTCACCTGAATGACTAGGACCGAGGTTGGTCCCAATCCACTTCTGGACGTTGATTCAAGCAACTCTTAGGCAGGTACGGTAGCTATAGATCCAAGCAGAATGATACATAGCATAGCAGGCATAGTTGTCTACGACGGTACGAGATCGAATCCGAATCCACTTTTGCCCATATTTGGAAACATAGTATGCATGTGTTACACCGCGTCTGTGTTGGATTTTATGGGCACAAGATTCTTGGCCCCAAGAATTCCCACCTCAAGAAAACCGACTGTTGTTTTCCAGAACTGCTTAGCGGAGGGGCTGACAACATTGATGGTGCGGCCTTGTCAAGAACATGGTAACCCCGTTTAAGCAAAGGCCGAGATTAATACTTCCTTTGAATTTGCTATAGCCACCATTTTCTCCTTCATCTTATTTTTTTTCAAGATTAACCAAGCAGGAGCTCACCTGCATGTGATATGTGCACCTCTCGACGACATTAAGGAAAATGTGAGCATGCTCAAGTGCTTCCTCATTTTACGGACCTACACGATCTTTGACAGTCAATACCACAGCAAGCCCTCGGTTCATCGACCAGCCAACAATAACAACCAGCCAAATTCAACCAGCCCCGATTTAGTTCCTTCCATCAAGCCTCACGTCTCGCCACACGTTATAGAATTATGTTTTCTACTAGCTTCGAGTGATTTCGACCAGCCTCGGTTTAGTTCGTCAAGCCTAGCGTTTAGCCACCACAGGTTCTAGCATCACAGGTTCGACCAGCAAGCAGCAAGAGAGATCTCGATTAGTTCATCAATTCGTATTCTTTCAATCCCGCACTTGCTCCCCCGCTGAGGGGGGAGAAATGAAAGCATAAGCGAAGCGTCCTGTGCTCTGTGCGCTGGCAGTGTTGGTGATGTTAACCATGGGATTTCGGTTCGTTGATGCTCCTCAAAAGGCTCTGCAACAACAAAAACCAGATCCTCCTTCCAAAATGGGCTATTGCTTTAGTTTGTGGAAACTCAGGTATTATCAAAATATTGAAAATTAGCAAAATATAACTAGCTTCGAGTAAACTCTTCAGGGTAAAATTGATAGATGTATCAATTGAAAATCACTTCAGGAATACCAAACGCACAAAGTTTAGACGGGTATCCAAAATACCCTGTCAGAGCCTGCCTATTGGAATATACAAAAAACTTAAACTTGTCATATGTAGCACAATCCAAAAACTCGCATCAACTGAGAACCTCAATGAAGCTCACAGAGTCTAGACAACAGGTTTAAGATATTGAAGAGAGACTAACAGTTTAATACCATCCTTGTCCAATAAACCAAGTGCTTGTACATGGAATGGTCCAGTTCAAGTAATGGCTAAGGCAGTAGAACACCAATACAAACAGAAATGCAAAGTCTCCAGCAATTTGTTTAGTGAGTTAACAACTAGACGAAACCCAGAATGCAGCATATGAAAACAAATTAAGATAATCTCAAGATCAATACAATATATTTATTGCAAATGCTTGTAGTGGCGACAACATTTAAATTTTTCAGGAAATGGTTGGTGAGATACAGTGGATATGAATGCAAATCAATATATTGACAAGGACCCAGAAACTTATACATAAATCCTTTAATAAGGCAGGGAACTTGTTAAAGCCGAACAATACTAAAATTGTCTGTGATGTTAGTATTGGAGGAGGAGGATGTTATAACATCAAAATCAACTATCAATATTAGTAATGTGGTAAGAGGATGTTATGACATCAAATGCAATTGTCAATGGTCAATAATGTTAATATTGGAGTAGGAGGATGCAAACTATCAATGATGTTAGTATGGGAGTAGGAGGAGGTAAGGATGTTGTGACATCAAATGCAACTGTGAATGATGTTAGTATTGGAGTAGGAGGATGTAATAATATCAATTAGGACTTTAATTGTCAATGGTCTTTGATGTTTATATTAGAGTAGGAGGATGCCAACTCTCAATGGTGTTAGTATTGGTGTAGGAGGATGTAAGGATGCATAAATTGATTAGGTGCTCAATCACTAAAATATGTAATTTCAACAATCCTTTTAAATTTATAATCAAACTTCTCAAACCATTTAAATTTTTGTAGGAGGATGTAAGGATGCATAAATTGATTAGGTGCTCAATCACTAAAATATGTAATTTCAACAATCCTTTTAAATTTATAATCAAACTTCTCAAACCATTTAAATTTCTAACCAAATTTTAAACCAAACTTGCCAAAATATGCCAAAAAAAATTAAAAATTAGAACACTTCTACCAAACCTTTACAACACACTAAGTTAAAATTAAAGGGTATTGGGATCCCAACATATCATTATGTTGCAAAATAATTATGCAAATCACATAGACAGCAACCATAGTGAAAGCAAGGCGCTCTTATAGCAGCCACTAGTGTTCAATCATAAGAAGAAGTGGCCAACGATCTAGTACATTGTAAGCAGTGCTTGGTGGATGTTCGCCACTGTGATTCTTCGTTACCCATTAGGGCAAATTCCCAAAAAGAAACATCTCAGAACTGAAATTCTAGAATGTGAAAAGAGGAGAGACGATAAACTAGCACAACAGCTAAATAGTTGTTGGTGAACGCCGAAAGGTTGATAAGATGAAACAAATCCTTAAAAGAATATATTAAATTTTATTATTGATTAACAAATAAATGGTTGAGCTTCATTTATCTGGGGTTAATATTTTAATTTCTGTTAATCACTTACGTGGCAATCAGTTAGCTATCAAAGTAATTTTTAAATATGATTAGGTAAATGTAAAAAAGTAAACATATAAACGGATGTCTTTATAATAGCTAGGAAGTTAATGATTGAAATCACAACCATTTATTTTGTGTGACTACTAAGAATATTCCAGCCATATTTAATCATGTCCATAGAAAACTTATTAAGCACTAAACTCCTATTAAATCTGCCCATTGTCAATAGGTGTACGCCTTTCGGCGTAATTAATGAAATTGCAAGAATTTGTTACCTGGGCGATAGACTATATGGAACAAGTTGTCGGATGAAAGTGGGGTGTTGAATGGCAGCAACATTATAACTGATGCTAATATATACAGGCTTTCTCTCAATAAGCGATGTGGAAATCGCATGGTCAATGAGCTCTTGGGCAACATCCAACTGATTCACAAAAACCTGCACAGTTTTTAAATTCTAACATCGTTAGACGTCCTAAAGGAATGATATGAACATCCAATCTAATACCAATAATACATCACATTCTACAGAATTCACAGAACTAAGCGCATGTGATCGTCTGGAAGCAGCGATACTCCTGGCTGAAGTCAGGCACCCCGATAATATGATGCAGAATGCGGTTGGTCCCATAGTCGTTAGAATTAGGGCTTCATCTTATTTATTTTCAAGATTAACCTAGCGGGAGCTCACCTGCATGTGATCTGTGCACCTCTCGACGACGTTAAGGAAAATGCGAGCATGCTCAAGTGCTTCCTTGTTTTATGGACCTACAGGATCTTTGACAGTCAATACCACAACAAGCCCTCAGTTCATCGACTAGCCAGATTCGACCAGCCCCGATTTAGTTCCTTTCGTCAAGCCTCACGTCTCACCACACGTTATAGCATTACGTTTTCTACCAGCTTCGAGTGATTTCGACCAGCCTCGATTTAGTTCGTCAAGCCTAACGTTTAGCCACCACATGCTCTAGCATCACAGGTTCGACCAGCAAGCAGCAAGAGAGATCTCAATCAGTTCATCAATTTGTATTCTTTCAGTCCCGCACTTGCTCCCCCGCTAAGGGGAGCAGAAAAGAAAGCAGAAGTGAAGCGTCCCGTGCTCTGTGCGCTGGCAGTGTTGGTGATGTTAACCGTGGGATTTCGATTCGTTGATCCTCCTCGAAAGGCTCTGCAACAACAAAAACCAGATCCTCCTTCCAAAATGGGCTATTGCTTTAGCTTGCGGAAACTCGGGTATTAAAACACTGAGAGCCCAGCTAGCCTTCACGCCTAGTTTTGCATAGCAACTCTTTTCTTGTGGATGGGATAGAATTGATTTTGGGCAACTGCTTTCTCCATTTTAGCTGGGGTACCTAGGTGGGGCGCTGCATGCAGAGCTTGGTGGAAGCTGTCAAGATTGGGGGCTGGGAGAATGGGAACTGGAGCTTGATATATAGGAGTTGGCTGGCGAGAAGAAAGCGCCTCGATCATATTCACTCGCAGATGCCAGATGTCAAAGCTTGCATGTTGCAGATACCTTAAGCGCTGCCACCTTACCTTCCTTTGCTTGCATGTTGCAGTTACCTTAAGCATTGCCACATTACCTTCCTTTGTCGGTGTGCAAGATACCTGATATATAAAATATGCAGAACATAAATGAAATGCTAGAAATGACAGAATAACAGTAAAATATCCAGCATAATCTTCACAATACACAGAAATGATATACGAAATAGCAATAGAAATAACACTTTGATTCAGATAGCAATGTTCACAGGCCTCTTCGAGGGGGCAACCTCCAGTCGAGCAGCGCTCTGTTACAATAATCTCCAAGCTAGGGTTTTCATACCCTCGACCATTATTTATACTAAATATGTCTATTAAGAGAAGCATCTAGAGGAAGATCCTTCTAGAAGCGGCAGCTTCTATTAGGTCTTCTTACATCCGCCTTATTCTATTTTATTGAAAGGTCTTATTAATATTGACCTTTATTACATCCGAATACATTGATCTACCTATGTGCGGGTTAGGACCTTAACACGGTGTCTGTCACCTTTGCAAGTCAAGATTTTCCTTGATATAAGAACGCCTTTGCCAAAGGTCTCTGCAAGATTAAATGTTAGTGAATGAGAATTTTCATTTTCTAATATTAGCTCCGTCTTCACGGCAATAAGACATCTACATTTCTATCCAATAAGAAATCAAGAATTATTTTTATAAATAATTTAAAATAAGATGTTTTTGTTAAAATTTTGATTAAACTGCTAATATTAAAATAAATCAAAAAAAACTAATATTGATTCAACACATATCAATTGCTATATACATACCTTCGACAAGTATAATAACAACCCTTTGATTTCATTGCACTTAGAGGAATATTCACAAGGACTATGAAATGATTGTACTGCAAGACAATCATATCAGGTTCATAATCCCGATATATAATTGCTTATATATAACTTTTTGTTGTGGAGATCCCATATGATCGTACAAAAACCCCACTCACAAAAACAAGCCCCATGCTGCATATGCTAACTTAATTATATTATAAAGATTTACATATTTATATGAAACATTATAATGCCCCATGCTGCATATGCTGACTTAATTATATTATAAAGATTTACATATTTATATGAAACATTATAATGTGTCAATTTAAGTTCGAGAGAAGTCCATATCCATATGAGCTTGTTTGTTTATAGACATGTTTTTTTTTGTTTGAGCTTATCATCATATCCAAAGATTCACCAAATATGGGTTAACACGTGCGTCTCTTTGTTAGTCCTTTGTGCCGCTTTCCTTCTTTCTATAAAGTGTCCACTACCCCTGATAATAATTTAGGACTCCAGCTTGATTATAACCTTCACCCGCCCTCCCTATAGTCCTATCAATTGTTTCTTCAGGGCAGGGGATACGTACTCTTCTCCATGCAATAGAACTTACCTTATCAATCCAGTGAAACACCTCCCAGAATCTGAACTAAAGTAAGGATAGAAGTTCAGAGACCATTCCATAAGCTGCTCAGTGTGAACAATAATCCCCTTGAATAAAGTGTTACCCCTATTAATAGATAATTTATTTACATACAGTGCATTTTAGACAAATGAGGTGCTCTTACAGCCTGGGGTGGGAGGGATCTGTCTCTCGCATCCCAGCATTAATAAATTAAGAATAAATAAAGGTCAATGTTCAATGTCAAAAAAGCTAATAAAAAAAAAACACTCGCATGGATCTATCTTAACCTTGGGTTTAACCTTGGGTTTTTCAATTGGTGAGAAGTTTGCACTTGGATTTTTTTAATTTTTCTTGGTACTTAATAGATCTCGGGTTAAGATGAATCTATGCCAATACTATATCTAATAAACAAATAGTATGCATATATTAGTTTTGAAAGCATAAATATATCTGTTGTTCAGTTTAACTAGCATCACCAGTAATCTTTACAAGAACACAATCCATCCTTAAAGTGGTGGAAACGGTTTGTATCTCTCACAATAATTTCTCGCCCAACAATCTTGGAGATGAACTTGGTGGCATTGTGGCAGTCACTACACACACGTAGGTTCTTCATGATATGAATGGGGGTGCCTGGGCTTGTATTGATGATCCCAAAAGAAATGGCCAGCTTCTCACTATGACTGCATAGTAAATTTTCCTTCTCCTCCTACTCCACATCTTGCAGCACAAGATTTGTCTGACGCACATATCCTGCCTCCTTCATTTGCCTATACAAGGTTTCCAACATTGTATAAATTTTCTCAGATTGAGGATGGCTTCTGTCTCCCACGAGGAATGTATGAATTTTTCTATTTACCTCAATAAAGCTGCATCCTGGTTGCTTCTTCACTTTTCTCTCTTTCATTATTGTTCTCAACTTTGCAACATCCTCCCACCTACCTGCCTCAGCATAGATGTTTGACAACAGTACATAACATCCAGAATTGTCTGGTTCTAATTCAAAAAGGTGCTTTGCTGCTTGTTCTCCAATCTCAATATTGCAGTGAATTCTGCAGGTCCCAAGCAAGGACCCCCACACAACAGCATGGGGTTCTAATGGCATATTTTTTATAATATCATATGCTTCATCTAGATGCCCAGCATGCCCAAGAAGGTCAACCAAGCATGAATAATGTTCCAGCTTGGGTGCAAGGCCATAATCTGATTTCATGCTATCAAAGTATTGCCAGCCCTCCTCTACTAACCGTGCATGAGAGCACGCAGTCAAAACACCAATGAAGGTGATATGATCTGGCTTTGTGCCTGTCTGTTGCATTTGAGAAAAAAGAGCAAGAGCATCCTCACCATATCCATGAATTCCATATCCCAAAATCATTGCGTTCCATGAGACCACATCTCGACTCGACATCTTCTCAAACACTTGTTGAGCAGTGCCTATATGCCCACATTTGGCATACATGTTTATCAGCACAGTGCCCACAACAACATCAGATTCAAATCCACTTCTTGTTACACAACCGTGGATCTGCTTACCTTGTTCCAGAACCAATAAATCGGCACACACAGGCAAAACAGTAATCATGGTGATGGAGTCGGGTTTTATGCCCTGGACTTGCATTTCTCTAAAGAATGCCAAGGCTTCATGGGGATGGCCATTCTGACAATAACCAGCAATAACTGCATTCCATGACACAGCATTTTGTTTAGACATTCTTTCAAACAATTTGTGGGTAATGTTAAAATTCCCACACTTGGCATACATGTCTACAAGTACAGTGCCCACAGCAATATCAAATTCAAATCCACTTCTTATTGCATAACCATGGCTCTGCTTACCCTGTACTAGAGCCAATGAATCGGCACAGGCAGAGAGAACGCTAACCATGGTGAATGAGTGCCCTGGACTTGCATTTCATTGTAAAATGCCAAGGCTTCATGCGAATGGCCATTCTGGAAATAACCAGCAATCATTGCATTCCATGACACAACATTTCTTTTAGGCATTCTTTCAAACAATTTGTGGGCAATGTTAACATTCCCACATTTGGCATACATGTCTAAAAGCCCAGTGCTCATGACAACATCAGATTCAAATCCTCTTCTTATTGCATAACCGTGAATCTGCTTACCTTGTTCCAAACCCAACAACTCAGCACATGCAGGGAGAACACTAACCATTGTGATTGAGTTGAGTGTTATACCTTGGACTTGCATTTCATTGAAGAATGCCAAGGCTTCATGGGGTAGCCATTCTGGGAATAACCAGTAATAATTGCATTCCATGACACAACATTCCGTTTAGGCATTCTTTCAAACAAACTGTGGGCAATGTTAACTCTCCCACATTTGACATACATGTCTACAAGCCCAGTGCCCACAACAACATCAGAATCGAATCCACTTCTTATTACAAAACCATGGATCTGCTTACCTTGATCTAGAGCCAATAAATGAGCACACACAGGCAGAACACTGATCATGGTGATTGAATTGGGTTTTATGCCCTGTACTTGCATTTCATCTAAGGATGCCAAGGCTTCATGGAGGTGGTCATTCTGAGAATCACTTGCAATGATAGCATTCCATGACACAACATTTCGTTTAACCATTCTTTCAAATAATTCGTGGGCAATGTTGACATTCCCACATTTGGAATACATATCTACAAGCACATTGCTTACAACAATATCAGATTCAAATCCATTTTTTATTGCATAACAGTGGATTTGCTTACCTTGTTCCAAAGCCAATAAATCAGCACACCCAGTCAGAACACTAACCATGGTAATTGAGTTGGGTTTTACACCCTGGACATGCATTTCATTAAAGAATGCAAAGGCTTCATGAAGTTGGCCATTCTGTGAATAACCGGCAATGATTGCATTCCATGACACAACATTTAGTTTAGACATTCTTTCAAACAATCTATGGGCAATGTTAACATTCCCACATTTGGCATACATGTCTACAAATGCATTTTCTACAACATCAGATTCAAATCCACTTCTTATTACATAACCATGGATATGCTTACTTTGTTCCAATGCCACTAAATGGGTACACGTAGGCAGAACACTTACATAACCATGGATATGCTTACTTTGTTCCAATGCCACTAAATGGGTACACGTAGGCAGAACACTTACCATGGTAATTGAGTTGGGTTTTATTCCCTGAGCTTGCATTTCACTGAAGAATATCAATGATTCATGGTGGTGCCCATTCTGAGAACAACCAGAAATGATTGCATTCCATGATACAACATCTCGTTCAGGCATTCCATCAAACACTTGGCGTGCATTCTCTAAATTCCCGCACTTGACATACATTGACGCAAGTGCTGTACCCACAAAAACATCTGACTCATATCCGCTTTCGATGACATCTTCATGAACCTTAATGCCTGCTTGTAGATCTGATAGGCTGCCGCATGCATTGATTACAGAAATAAAAGCCAACTTGTCGGGCTCTATGCCTGCGCGTTGCATTTGATAATACATCAGCAGCGCTTCCTTGCAGAATCCATTCCTGACATAACCTCTGATCATGTCGTTCGATAACAAAACATTACTTTCTTTGTATTTGTGTAAATATGTTTGAGTGCATTGGTTTTGGTTGTCATATGCGTTGACAGCTGCTGAAACTTGTCTCTTCTTCTTCTTCACTTTATTCCTCTGCCGCTGTTTAACTGCTGCCACAACAGTGGAGGTGGGAGTGGGACGAGGGCTGTAAAAATAGAAAGGATAAGAATGAGTATGCAAAAGTAAGGGCAGATGCGGAAGCGTGTATTTGTTGGACGAAGTTTCATTCGGAGTTGGGGATGGAGATTGGAAAAATGGCGGATGATCCATTGTGAGGAGGCGGCCTACCATCAGACCACCATTATTCACTCATTTATCCGCACCAAGATTTTCGTCATCTTGGCATCCGCGAATTTAAATTAATTTTAGCGTTCACTTTGTGGAGATTTCTTGTAAAATTTGTACCTGAGAGACCCACAGTCTTGAAACTAATTCAAAACGCCTAACAGCGATACTACAGTCTTGAAACTAATTCAAAACGCCTAACAGCGCGTATATTTTTTCGAAAGAGAGTAAATATGTTATATGGAAAGAGGATAACATATGCTTCATAGAAGAAAGATTTGTGTTGCACTTTGCACGAGACCATGGAAAAAGAAAATTACTTACAATTTGAGTAATAGGTATAATTAAACCAAAAAATAATGGCGTAAGAAACAAAGTATACATACCATTATCAATGGTTAATATCAAATAATGAAAATTATAAATAAATCGTCATAATAAGTGTCGAGTTATGATGTAAAAATATTTATTATAAAAATTTTGAAAGGGTTGATTGCTCTATTAAATTCGTTTTTAACGTCTCATTTTCCTTTACATCTACCTTTTGACTAGCCATATATATAGTGTTGTTATTTGATTTTTTTGGAATGCAACATCTTAATACTCGATGTAGCTTTTTAACTATTCTGTGATGTGCAAGTACATAGTGTAACCAACAAGGAAATGTTATTATGTTTTAATTTTATTGTTCTCACATATCTTACACAACTTCTTATCCCACCATTTCTATATAGAATGCTCAATAGCTCTACGTTCAATTAGAGTAACCCATTGAGTGGTCGCATTCATATGTAAATGTAGTATGTGAGTATTATTATACATAGTGTCAACAAAGCAATGCCATCTATCCACATACAACATATAACACACAGTAGAACTTGCATAGCTTTAGATGTATTATAAATAAGCTTTATCCTCGCCAATGCTTTCCTACATATCCCTTTAAAAAACAAGTTGAATATTTGTAACAATTGTTTTTTTAGAATTGTTTTTACTATTGTGTTTGTTACTCATGCATGTACTCACAAAACATGTCCCATCTAAAGCGATTACATCAACAAAGTAGAGTTCAATATTATTTATTGGATGTGTCTGGAGTGATTTTTGGCAATGGCAATCCATACTTGTGAGATTGTGATGTTATATATCAATGATGTCTAAACCAATGTAGACTTGTGAAAGATGGCTAAGCTTACTTATTGGTTGTACAAAAAGATCCATCTGTCTTTGCACTATTTTAGAAACTAAAGCCCAAAAACTAATCAAAGCCTCAAGACAGTTTGCTTTGGTTAGTTCTACAACTAACAAAAGATGAGAGAGCGGAACTCTTCAACCAACGCTCATTTCGTTGACTCATCATACATAGATTTAACATGATAAGAGAATCCAAAAGAGAAGAAGTGGTTAGACAAGTTATTGCAACATTATTCTAAGATGTTCCAATAACAACACAGAATGTTGCTAAGTTGCACAACTGAACAGTCCATTAACTAATCCAAATTATTTTGAGAACGACATGAAGGAAGAAATATAACAGAGATATAACAAGGAAATACACATAGATATTGCAAGGAACACAATAATACAGTAAAACTTAGATTCTATCTAGAATACAAATGACTGTAAAATGTGAAATGTTGGTGCAATTATATGTATAATATATTACCAAACATAAATTATCGACCGGGATTCGTAATCAACAGAGTCATTACACTATATGTGTCGATAACAGATAAGTTCCTATGTCTGATGAGTATAGCCTAAATAAGAAACACTCAAAATCAATACTCTGTTTTACAATTTTCAATCTATCTTCCTCACACAACTTAAAGATCAGAAAGCAAAACTCATAAATAGAATCCAACAAGCATGTGATCTAAAGGTTCTTGCTCCGGTAATGAATCTGTCCATTTACAGGCTCATGAAATAAAAAGATGGACTTTGACTCTGTCCCCTGTAGCAACTAATTTCAACAGAAAACTGTAATCAACTTTTTGCACACAATATTCAAAAGGAAATCACTCATAACTTAATCAATTCTAGAAGAAACTCTTTGTTCCTACACAGGAAACACTAGGTGTATTAAGATTCTCCATTTATTGGTCCATGTAGGGTGAATGATGGGATCTTAATTGTTCCTATAATGAAACACTTAGGTATTAAATCTCAAGCAATTTTTATCTACTTCTTCACACAATTCTACAAAACCAATTTATGCTAAGTATAAGAAGGAAATCCAATACATTGCTTGCAATTTTGGAAAACTATTATGTTTCTACACAGGAAGCAGAAATTTGATCAAGACTTCCATTTGCTAGCTCATGTAGTACGAAGGATGGAATCTTGGTTTGCTCATGTATTAACAAACTTGAAATTTCAAAGTAAATTCTAAAAGTCACTATAAAGAACGTAGTTTCAGGAATGCAAAATTTATAAATCTCTACAACTATATCAACACAAATTACTCGTTATGAAACTAAGTAAAATTACTAAAGATCTGGTGTACAACACTTATCAAACTTACACTAACACAATCCCATTCACAATTTACTCAAAAGATCTAATAATTATACAAGTCCAACACAATACATACCCTTTATGAATTCACATTTTAACTCAGACAATAAATCAAAATAACAACAAGCATTACACATGTACAAGAAAATCGTAAGTTAGTAATGGAATGCGATGACCATGTATAGGACATGCACAAATGAGTACCGGAATAAAACAAAAATATACTGAAATGAAAGATAAGCTATGTTACAGCAAGATTACCAAGTTGGAAGGGTGGGCCCTTGTCGATTCCAACAAGGAAACTGAAAAGTCTCAGAGAATAATAGGTTGAAAGATGCACAAGATCAGCAACAACAATTCACATTAACTTCCAGCGAACAAGTTTACAGAAAATCCATATTCAAAAATGAAATATGACAACATAACATTATCCTTCCCCCCTTTCCTTAGACCTATGGGGTATTATTTATACATAAAATCCATGGAGGAATGGATGAAACAAAATCCCTAAACTCTGAAAATATTTTTTACATTTTTAGGACAAATCTTCAAAAATCTGGGTTTTACTGCAATTTGGGCATATTCGAGTTGAAGATCCATGTATAACTCTTAAATCGTTTCAAATTTTGAAAAATTTCTTGCATTTTACTCACTTTTCCATATTCTAGACAAAACCCATATCGTTGAATTTCTAGATCTGATACCATCTGCACAAAAATCGAGGCGCAAGTTGGCAGTTTGAGATTTTTACTAATTTTTGCATAATCATTCCCCCTGAGTTTGAGGTCCACATGTGCGAGCTGGGTGAATTCTTCCCCACGTGTCCACATGTCGACGTTGCTTTGGACAAAACCCATGTTCCCAATTTTCCTCTAGAAGCATTCCAAATTTTCGAACTATAACTGGTATCGGATGCCTATAGGATGTTGGTACCAGATGAACACAGGTGAAAAATAAACACGATTACCAGATGAGTGCAGGTAACGGATGATTGTAGAACCTTCTGGTACCAGATGACTTGGAGTGTGAGTACCGGATAAGCACAGGTATCGGATGACTGTAGAACCTTCTTGTACCAGATGACTTGGATTGTGAGTATCGGATGACCTTGAGTGTCGTCTTAGAACCCTGTCTTAATACAATGTCCACAAAAAGGCTATTAGATGGAATAAATCACATAGATAACTATTCTAACTATCAATAAACCATGAAAATCATAAGTTAAATGTTTATTGCCTCATGTACACCAAGAGATAGCCAAATGAGTGTCATTGAGAAAAATGAATGGATTGCTCATAGTTTTAGGCAACATATTCAATATAGGTTGCAAAAGTAAGGTGTCTATGGATGTCAAAAAGGAGACCCAACATTTCCCCCATGCCTTATCCATTGCATGTCCTCATGCAAAAAGGATCTTCAAAATTTCAAAATTCCAATTGAATGGTATCACCATCATAATTTTGTGCAAAGGCCTTGGGACATTTCATCATGGTGCCCTTGAAATTGTTCTAGAAAGGGTACCCATCCAGCCCTTTCAAACTTTTCTTTGCATGTCATATATTCGTTCATCTCTTGAAACACCATAATCACAGGTTCATGGATATCAACCCCAATGCCTATCTTGAAAGAAATTCTCAATTTTAACGCAGTGAACCAGAGGTAATAAGAGAGGAGGGTTTGGTACCAGAACAGAGTAACAAACCTGAGAAAAGTAACGATTCCAAGTAGCAAAGGTGGTATAATGACAAAGTTTTTTTAATGATATAACGGTTATAATGATGCTCATCTGAATGGTGGCGCCATTCAGAGGAGCATCTTATGTAATAATGTTCAATTATTGTTATGATGTCAACAGGGTAGTACGAAATGACATGCTTGGATATGTGGAGTAATGAGTAATAGATTAGAGTCGTTAGTGAATTGACATTAAGTCTTATGCAATCTATTGTGGAAAATACTTAGGAAAAAGGGGTGGATGTGACTCTAGTATTTGGCCAAGAAATTTCACAAATGACTTTTAGCTCATAGGTCTTTTAGCTATATTACCTTTCAAATAAAAGTGATATAGTTATAGTCTAGATCCTATTTGAAGAAAGGAACACATAAAATAATACATCCGAAGATGATTAACTCGTCTCTTATCCAAGTGTATAGAGATATGGCTCTTCTTGCTTAGGTTGGGTGAATTACACATACTGAGGGTCCCACTTTCATGCAAACCTATTCATTTTAAAGATAGAACCCTAAGGTGGATACTAGAAGGTTCTTAAGAACATCATTTGAGAGATATAAAGGTCATCACCTAGCTTTGATTTGATAATGATTGCTTCAGAATGAGACCCAAGGGTTTTTTTTTCATTTAGTTTTAGGTGTGCCTATTTATGTTTTTCAACTCTCTTTACTCAGCATAGCCTCGCTGCCAGCAGGCCTGTTCAGTACCCCGGCGGGTTTACCTTAGTACCATACAAGCATGGCCCCGTTGCCAACAGCCTTGTTCAGTACCTCGACGGGTTTACTTGTACTTCTTGATACTTCATTTTATTATAGTACTCAAAAGATTTAGAATGATGTATACTACTTATTGATAATTTTAGAGGATAAGGAAGGCAGGTGGTAAGAGAGTGTTTTAGATTTATTAGGCACATAATTGATTATTTGTATTTATCCCAAGGGTGACATCATCCACATTAGCCTTAAATCTCATTTATTCAATGTATAATAGAACATCTTGGATAAAGATTAAGATGTCCCTCTAGTTAATCATGTTAGGATTCTCATGAAAGACCATTGAGGTTTTACACGAGTAGTCCACCAAATGAAATTTTTCATCAATACCGCCCAAAAGAAGCTTGTAAGAGAAACTTGGATAAGAGCTTGTTGAATCAACTAGATTAGTATTAGACATAATGGTGTTACCATTTTTCAATGGATGTTTCAATTATTAATCACTTTTTTAGAAGGATGAGATAATAAGACAAACACACCCATGATCATATAGAGTTGAATGAGAAAATCCCTCTTTAAAGGGTAACAAGGATGATACATTTAGGGGTGAGCATAACAATATAGAAGGAAGGTGTACATAAAAGTAAAGAACAGTTTAGCACATGACTTAAATGATTCCTTGATAGAAAGAACAGGAAAAGATTAGCTCATGCCTCTAATTACCTGAAGTGGAAATAGTGTCAAGTACAAGTCAGTGATCATATTACTTTGGCACCAATACCGAATTATTAACTGGTACCAGACAGGTTGTTGCAGTACCAGAACATGACAGTACCAAAACATGTCTTTATGATCTTTAAATTGGAATTTGTAGACCTCACAATGTGACTGGAATACTCTGAGTTTCAGGATGTAGAAAATGCTTACAATCACTGCTCAACAGTATCGGTACTGAATCAGACTGTAGATGCTAAATTTGTTGATAGGTACCAGAATAACCTTATGTGTATTGTGGGCTGCAACAGAAACTGTCTAAAATATGTTGGCTAAAACTGAGCACTTCTTGGTATTGAAACTGGTGCAGGAATTTCGTACTGGTACCAGAATTTCGTAGGTAACTAGTGCAGAAATTTGGTGCTAGTACTAGAATTCTGGAAATGACTATCAATTGCCAGCTTTGAACATGTTGATTTGGACTTGCTGACAGAAGCTAAAAAAGAATATGAAGGTCCCAACAACCACTCCCCCATGCCTGAGGTTTTGCATGCCCTCATGCACACAATGTGAGATGCTAAAAAATGAGGGTTGTTGAGAGGGTTGCGAACAAATGCTAAAAACAAACCAATAGAACTGATTAAAACTAGATTTTTATTCATGCTTACCAATGGAAAATTCGGGGAAAATGTCAAAAGTTGAACAATGCATACATTATTCATGATTTATTTGACCAAAAATTATTAGCTATGACTAAAATAGTCTGGAATTAACATTCAATTTCAATTTCTATTAGAAATATCACTTAATCGATCATCCTTGTGAAATAGTTGTCTTAAAACAGATAGGTAACGATAAAACACGAATGCGTCTTTTTTAACAACTTAAGGAAAAAGAAGAAATTTGAGGAAATAGGTCATGAAGTACTCCATTAAGTGTTCTCTTCCATTGACAAGGATGCCTTCTCCACTTTTAAAAATACCCTTCCAGTATTATGTGTGCATTTAGATGATGAAGAGATTACCTTCTCATAAAATTCCAAAAAAAATGTCATAACTTTTAGAAAGAAATCTACTAGAGGAACAAAAGATCTTAAACTGATTGCTTTGTTAACTTTTGACATTCCCATTTATGAAAAGTATGAAAGATAGGTTGCATTGCACTTATATGTAGCATTTATTTATTTATTTACTATCCTACTCTAATTGAACAAAATAAAATGTCCTTCAAGTATAGGAATACTTCTAGTGAAGCCATGTGTGTAACAGGGTTAGAAATATATTCATACTCGGGTTTAAAAGATAAGTTTTAATGCATACCAGAGTATGAAGGACCAACTGCTTTGATGATGATATCAAACAATAATGAAAAGTAAAAGAGTAGTGTGACCTAATAACTAATTGGAACCATATTTCAATAGGATCATGATATTCTTGTTTCCCTTCTTTGTTTAGGTCACACGGCATGTCCTCCTTTTCCATGCTATGCAAATTATCTTCTTCAAGATTATTAGTCTTTGGAGTACATACATGATCTGCTGAGAGGCATGCTAAGAACTCCTCAATATCAGGTTCCAATGGTTCTCCATTGAATTCTATCCATGATTCTTTAGTTTCCTCAACAAATTGACAAGAGGAATCTGAAAGGACTTCTAAGTCTTCTTGTGGAGAGAAAAATAAATTCTTGACTGTTGTCAAAATATGATCTTCCTGAGAGGCGGATATCCCAGTTGTTGCTAGAATGTGAGAAAGTTATTGGAGGAACATTCTTCAAGCTCTTGATCATACATGAATTACTCTAGTTGGTTGATGATCCATGTCTCGCAACACAAATTAGTACTCGAGGGTTCTTGCAACACCCCTAAAATGATTTATCATCAAAGATCTCAAATTTAAAACTAGGAAATTAAAACTATTTGCAAAAATAAAACACACCATACTTGAACTCCTTGCATTACTGGGACCCTGTTGTCACCAGGTTATCAGTTCGCACAAGTCATCTCATCATAAATAAAGCTAAATTTGCATAAATAAAAACATACTTTTGCATAAAAGAAGGAAAAACACACTTGCATTAAAAGAGAAACACTTATGCATGAAAGGGAGAGGACAACCTAACTTTGGAGCAACCCCACTAAAGTGGATGTGTGGGCTATTCCCTCACATCTTACAGTCTTTTCTCCGCCCTTAGGTCGTCATTAAAACCAATCCAAAACCATTAAAGCAATCTAATTCAAATACTACCTATTATCATTTACAACTCCCCGACAACGGTGCCAAAATGTTGGTGCAATTATATGTATAATATATTACCAAACATAAATTATCGACCGAGATTCGTAATCAACAGAGTTGCTACACTATATGTGTCGATAACAGATAAGTTCCTATGTCTTATGAGTATATCCTAAATAAGAAACACTCAAAACCAATACTCTATTTTAAAATTTTCAATCTATCTTCCTCGCACAATTTAAAGATCATAAATAAAAACTCATAAATAAAATCAAACAAGCATGTGATCTAAAGGTTCTTGCTCAGGTAATGAATCTGTCCATTTACAGGCTCATGAAATAAAAATATGGACTTTGACTCTGTCCCCTGTAGCAACTAATTTCAACAGTAAACTGTAATCAACTTTCTACACACGATATTCAAAAGGCAATCACTCATAACTTAATCAATTCTGGAAGAAACTCTTTGTTCCTACATAGGAAACACTAGGTGTATTAAGATTCTCCATTTAATGGTCCGTGTAGGGTGAATGAAGGGATCTTAACTCTTCCTGTAATGACACACTTAGGTATTAAATCTCAAGCAATTTTTATCTACTTCTTCACACAATTATGCTAAACCAATTTATGCTAAGTACAAGAAGGAAATCGAATACACTACTTGCAATTTTGGAAAACTACTATGTTTCTACACATGAAGCATAAATTTGATCAAGACTTCCATTTGCTAGCTCATGTAGTACGAAGGATCAAATCTTGGTTTGCTCCTATATTAACACACTTGAAATTTCAAAGTAAATTTCGAAAGTCACTATAAAGAAAGCAGTTTCACGAATGCAAAATTTCATAAACCTCTACAGCTATCTCAACACAAATTATTGGTTATGAAACTAAGTAAAATTACTAAAGATATGGTTCACCACACTTATCAAACTTACACTAACACAATCCCATTTACAATTTACTCAAAAGATCTAACAATTATACAAGTCCAACAAAATACGTACACTTTATGAATCCAGATTTTAACTCAAACAAGAAATCAAAATAACAACAAGCATTACACCTGTACAGAAAAATCGTAAGTTAGTAATGGAATCCAATGAACAGGTATATGACATGCACAAATGAGTATCGGAATAAAACAAAAATATACTGAAATGAAAGCTAAGATATGTTACAGTAAGTTTACCAAGTTGGACCGGTGGGCCCTTACCAATTCCAACAAGGAATCTAAAAAGTCTCAGAGAATAATAGGTTCCAAGATGCACAAGATCAACAACAACAATTCATATTAACTTCCAGGAGATAAGTTTATAGAAAATCCATATTCAAAAATTAAATATGGAAACATAGCATTATCCTTCCCCCCTTTCTTAGACCTATGGGGTATTATTTATACATAAAATGCATGGAGGAATGGATGAAACCAAATCCCTAAACTTTGAAAACAATTTTTACATTTTTAGGACAAATCTTCAAAAATATGGGTTTTACTACAATTTGGGCATATTCGAGTTGAATATCCACACATAAATCTTAAACCGTTTTGAATTTTGAAAAACTTTCCACGTACTCACTTTTCCATATTCTAGACAAAACCCATATTGTAGAATTTCTAGATCTGATACAATCTGCACATAAATTGAGGCGCAAGTTGGCAGTATGAGATTTTTACTAATTTTTGCAGAATCATTCCCCCTGAGTTGGAAGTCCACACATGTGAGCTGGGTGAATTTTGAATCACGTTTATACATGTCGACGTCGCTTTGGACAAAACCCATGTCCCCGATTTTCCTCTAAAATCATTCCAAATTTTTGAACTATATCTAGTATTGGATGCCTATAGGATGCTAGTACCAGATAAACACAGGTGACAAATAAACAGTGGTACCAAATGAGCGCAGGTACCGGATGATTGTAGAACCTCCTGGTACCGGATGACTTGGAGTGTGAGTATCGAATGAGTGCAGGTACCGGATGACTGTAGAAGAACATTTTGGTACCGGATGACTTGGAGTGTGAGTACCAGATGAGCGCAGGTATCAGATGACTGTAGAACCTTATGGTACCGAATGACTTGGAGTGTGAGTATCGGATGAGCGCAAGTACCGGATGACTGTAGAACCTTTTGGCACCAGATGACTTGGAGTGTGAGTACCAGATGACCTTGAGTGTCGTCTTAGAACCCTGTCTTAATACAATTTCCACAACAAGGCTATTACATGGAATAAAGCACATAGATAACTATTCTAGCTATCAATAAACCATGAAAATCATAGGTTAAACGTTTATTACCTCATGTACACCAAGAGATAGCCAAATGAGTGTATCATTGAGCAAAATGAATGGATTACTCATTGTTTTAGGAAACATATTCAATATAGGTCGGAAGAGTATGGTGTTTGTGGATGTCAAAAAGGAGACCCAACATTGCCCCCATGCCTTGTCCATTGCATGTCCTCATGCAACAATGATCTTCAAAATTTCAAAATCCCAACTGAACGGTCTCACCATCATAATTTTGTGCAAAGGCCTTGGGATATTTCATCATGGTGCCCTCGAAATTTTTCTAGAAAGGGTACCCATCCAGCCCTTTCAAACTTTTCTTTGCATGTCATATATTCCTCCGTCTCTCGAAACACCATAAACACAGGTTCATGGCAATCAACCCTCATGCATGTCTTGAAAGAAATTCTCAATTTTAACACAGTGAACCAGAGTTTATACGAGAGGAGGGTTTGATACCAGAACAGAGTAACAACTCTAAGCAGAGTAATGATTCTGAGTAGCAAAGGTGGTATAATGACAAAGGTTCGTTAATGATATAACGGTTATAATGATGCTCATCTGAATGGTGACGCCATTCAAAGGAGCGTCTTTTGTAATAATGTTCAATTATGGTTATGACATCAACAAGTTAGTACAAAATGACATGCTTGGATATGTGGAGTCATGAGTAATAGATTAGAGTTGTTAGTGATTTGACATTAAGTCTTATCCAATCTATTGTGGAAAATACTTAGGAAAAAGGGGCGAATGTGACTCTAGTATTTGGCCAAGAGATTTCACAAATGAATTTTAGCTCATAGGTCGTTTAGATATATTACCTTTAAAATAAAAACGATATAGTTATAGTCCAGATCCCATTGGAAGAAATGAACACATAAAATAATACATCCCAAGATGATTAACTCGTTTCTTATCCAAGTGTATAGATATGTAGCTCTTCTTGCTTAGGTAGGGTGAATTACACATACTGAGGGTCTCACTTTCATGCAAACCTATTCATTTTAAAGATAGAACCCTATGGTGGATACTAGAAGGTTATGAATAACATCATTCGAGAGATATAAAGTTCATCTCCTAGATTTGATTTGATAATGATTGCTTCAGAATGAGACCCAAGGGTTTTTTTCATTTAGTTTTAGGTGTGCCTATTTATGTTTTTCAACTCTCTTTACTTGACATAGCCCTGTTTCCAGCAGGCCTATTCAGTACCCTTACAGGTTTACCTTAGTACCATACAAGCATGGCCCCACTACCAGCAAGCTTGTTCAGTACCCCAACTGGTTTACCTTAGTACCATACAAGCATGACCCCGCTGCCAGCAGGCCTATTCAATACCCCGGCGGGTTTACTTGTACTTCATGATTCTTCCTTTTATTATAGTACTCAAAAGTTTTAGAATGATGTATACTACTTATTGACAACTTTAGAGTATAAGAAAGGCAGGTGGTACGAGAGTGTTTTAGATTTATTAGGCACATAATAGATTATTTGTATTTAGCACCAAGGGTGACATCATCCACATTAGCCTTAAATCTCAGCTATTCAATGTATAATAGAACATCTCAGATAATGATTAAGAGGTCCCTCTATTTAATCCTGTTAGGATTCTCATGAAAGTCCATTGAGGTTTTACAGGAATGGTCCACCACGTGAAATTTTGTATCAATACCTCTCAAGAGAAGCTTGTAAGAGAAACTTGGATAAGAGCTTGTTGAATCAACTAGGTTAGATTAGACATAATGGTGTCACCATTTTTCAATGGATGTTTCAATTATTAATCACTTTTTCATAAGGATGAGGTAATAAGACAGACGCACCCATGATCATATAGGGTTGAATGTGAAAATCTCTCTTTAAAGGGTAACAAGGATGATACATTTAGGGGTGAGCATAATAATATAAAAGGAAGGTGTACATAAAAGTAAAGAACAGTTTAGCACAAGACTTAAATGGTTCCTTGATAGAGAGAATAGGAAAATATTGGCTCATACCTCTAATTACCTGAAGTGGAAACAATGTCAAGTACAGGTCAGTGATCATATTACTTTGGCACCAGTACCGAATTACTAACTAGTACCAGACAAGTTGTTGCAGTACCGAAACATGACAATACCAGAACATGTCTTTATGATATTTAAACTAGAATTTGTAGACCTCGCAATGTGACTAGAACACTCTGAGCTTCAGTATGTAGAAAATGATTACAATCACTGCTCAACAGTATCGATACCGGATCAAACTGTACATGCTAAATTTGTTGACAGGTACCGGAATAACATTATGTGTATTGTGGGCTGCAATAGAAACTGTGTAAAATATGTTGGCTGAAACTGAGCACTGCTTCGTACTGAAACTGGTGCAGGAATATAGTACTGGTACCAGAATTCTGTAGCTAACTAATGCAGAAATTTGGTACTAGTACCGGAATTTTGGAAATGACTATCAAATTCCAGCATTGAACATGTTGATTTGGACTTGCTGACAGAAGATGAAAAAGAATCTTAAGGTCCCAACAACCACTCCACCATGCCTAAGGTTTTGCATGTCCTCATGCACACAATGTGAGACGCTAAAAAAGGAGGGTTGTTGAGAGGGTTGCGAACAATTGCTAAAAGCAAACCAATAGAACTAATTAAAAGTAGATTTTTATTCATGCTTACCAATAGAAAATTCGGGGAAAATGTCAAAAGTTGAACTATGCATACATTATTCATGATTTATTTGACCAAAAATTATTAGCTATGAATAAAATAGTCTGGAATTAACATTCAGTTTCAATTTCTATTAGAAATATCACTTAATCGATCATCCTTGTGAAATAGTGGTCTTAAAACAGATAGGTAACGATAAAACATGAATGCATCTTTTTTAACAACTTAAGGAAAAAGAAGAAATTTGAGGAAATAGATCACGAAGTACTCCCTTAAGTGTTCTCTTCCGTTCACAAGGATGCCTTCTCCGCTTCTGAAAATATCCTTGCAGTATTATGTGGGCATTTAGAGGATGAAGAGATTACCTTCTCATAAAATTCCAAAAATAATTGTCATAACTTTTAGAAATAAATCTACTAGAGGAACAAAAGATCTTAAACTCATTGTTTTGTTAACTTTTGACATTCTCATTTATGAAAAGTACGAAAGATAGGTTGCATTGCACTTATATGAAACATTTATTTATTTATTTACTATCCTACTCTAGTTGAACAAAATAAAATGTCCTTCAAGTATAGGAATACTTCCAGTGAAGCCATATGCATAACAGGGTTAGAAATATATTCATACTCGGGTTTAAAAGATAATTTTTAATGCATACCAGAGTATGAAGGACCAGCTTCTTTGATGATGATATCAAACAATAATGAAAGTAAAAGAGTAGTGTGACCTAATAAATAATTGGAACCATCTTTCAATAGGATCATGATATTCTTTTTTCCCTTCTTTGTTTAGGTCACATGGCATGTCCTCCTTTTCCATGCTATGCAAATTATCTTCTTCAAGATGATTGGTCTTTGGAGTACATACGGGATCTGCTGAGAGGTATGCTAAGAACTCCTCAAGCTCAGGTTCTAATGGTTGCTCTCCATTGAATTCTATCCATGATTCTTTAGTTTCCTCAACAAATTGACAAGAGGAATCTGAAGGGACTTCTAAATCTTCTTGTGGAGAGACAAATAAATTCTTGATTGCTATCAAGATATGCTCTTCCTAAGAGGTGAATATCCTAGTTGTTGCTAGAATGTGAGAAAGTTCTTGGAGGAACATTCCTCAAGCTCTTGATCATCCATGAATTACTCTAGTTGGTTGATGATCCCTGTATCGCAACACAAATTAGTACTCAGGGGTTCTTAGAACACCCCTAAAATGATTTATCATCAAAGATCTGAATTTTAAAACTAGGAAATTAAAACTATTTTCAAAAATAAAACAAACCAAACTTGAACTCCTTATGTTACTGGGACCCTGTTTTCACTAGGTTATCAGTTCGCACAAGTCATCTCATCATAGATAAAACTAAATTTGCATAAATAAAAACACGTTTTAGCATAAAAGAAGGAAAAACACACTTTCATTAAAAGAGAAACACTTATGCATGAAAGGTAGAGGACTACCTAACTTTGGAGCAAACCCACTAAAGTGGATGTGTGGGCTCTTCCCTCACGTCTTAGTGTCTTCTCTCCGCCCTTAGGTCGTCCTTAAAACCAATCGAAAACTATTAAATCAATCTAATTCAAATGCTACCTATTATCGTTTACAACTCCCTGGAAACGACGCCAAAATGTTGGTGCAATTATATGTATAATATATTACCAAACATAAATTATCGATCGGGATTCGTAATCAACAGAGTTGTTACACTGTATGTGCCGATAACAGATAAGTTCCTATGTCTGATGAGTATAGCCTAAATAAAAAACACTCAAAACCAATACTTTGTTTTACAATTTTCAATCTATCTTCCTCACACATCTTAAAGATCAGAAAGAAAAACTCATAAATAGAATCCAACAAGCTTGTGATCTAAAGGTTCTTGCTCGGGTAATGAATCTGTCCATTTATAGGCTCATGAAATAAAAATATGGACTTTGACTATGTCCCCAGTAGCAACTAATTTCAACAGTAAATTGTAATCAACTTTCTGCACACAATATTCAAAAGTCAATCACTCATAACTTAATCAATTTTGGAAGAAACTCTTTGTTCCTACACAGGAAACACTAGGTGTATTAAGATTCTCCATTTAATGGTCCATGTAGGGTGAATGATGGGATCTGAATTGTTCCTGTAATGACACACTTAGGTATTAAATCTCAAGCAATTTTTATCTACTTCTTCACACAATTCTGCAAAACCAATTTTTGCTAAGTACAAGAAGGAAATCCAATACACTACTTGAAATTTTGGAAAACTACTTTGTTTCTACACAGGAAGCAGAAATATGATCAAGGCTTCCATTTGCTCGCTCATGTAGTACGAAGGATGGAATCTTGGTTTTCTCCTCCTGTATTAACACACTTGAAATTTCAAAATAAATTCTGAAAGTCACTATAAAGAACACAATTTCAGGAATGCAAAATTTCATAAATCTCTACAACTATCTCAACACAAATGACTGGTTATGAAACTAAGTAAAATTACTAAAGATATGGTGCACCACACTTATCAAACTTACACTAACATAATTCCATTCACAATTTACTCAAAAGATCTAACAATGATACAATTCCAACACAATACGTACACTTTATGAATTTAGATTTTGACACAGACAAGAAATCAAAATAACAACAAGCATTACACATGTACAGGAAAATCGTAAGTTAGTAATGAAATGCGATGAACAGGTATATGACATGCAAAAATGAGTATTGAAATAAAACATAAATATATTGAAATGAAAGCTAAGCTATGTTACAACAATCTTACCAATTTGTATCGGTGGACCCTTGTCGATTCCAACAAGCTGAAAAGTCTCAGAGAATAATAGGTTCCAAGATGCACAAGATCAGCAATAGAAATTCATATTAACTTCCAACAGATAAGTTTATAGAAAATCCATATTCAAAAATGAAATATGGAAACATAACATTATCCTTCCCCCCTTCCTTAGACCTATGGGGTATTATTTATACATAAAATCCATGGAGGAATGAATGAAACCGAATCCCTAAACTCTGAAAATATTTTTTACATTTTTAGGACAAATCTTCAAAAATATGGGTTTTACTCCAATTTGGGCATATTCGAGTTGAAGATCCACGTATAACTCTTAAACCATTTTGAATTTTGAAAAATCACTCACTTTTCCATATTCTAGACAAAACCCATATCGTAGAATTTCTAGATATGATACCATCTACACTGAAATCGAGGCGCAAGTTTGCAGTTTGAGATTTTTACTAACTTTTGCAGAATCAATCCCATGAGTTGGAGGTCCACATGTGTGATTTGGGTGAATTTTGACTCACAAGGCTGCATGTCGACGTCGCTTTGGACAAAATCCATGTCCCCAATTTTCCTCTAGAAGCATTCCAAATTTTTTAACTATATCTGGTATCGGATGCTTGTAGGATGCTAGTACCGAATGAACACAGGTGACAAATAAACACTGGTATCGGATGAATGCAGGTACCAGATGAGCGTAGGTATAGGATGACTGTAGAACCTTCTGGTACCGAATGAACGCAGGTACCAGATGAGCGTAGGTATCGGATGACTGTAGAACCTTCTGGTACCGAATGAACGCAGGTACCAGATGAGCGTAGGTACCGAATGACTGTAGAACCTTCTGGTACCGAATAACTTGGAGTGTGAGTACCGGATGACCTTGAGTGTCGTCTTAGAACCCTGTCTTAATACGATTTCCACAACAAGGTTATTAGATGGAATAAAGCACATAGATAACTATTCTAACTATCAATAAACCATGAAAATCATAGGCTAAACGTTTATTACCTTGTGTACACCAAGAGGTATCCAAATGAGTGTATCATTGAGCAAAATGAATGTATTACTCATAGTTTTAGACAACATATTCAATATAGGTCGCAAAAGTAAGGTGTTTGTGGATGTCAAAAAGGAGACCCAACTCGAAGAACACAAGCTAGCTAGAATGGTGGTAGCTTATCGCTGAAGAGAGATGTGTCAGCTATGCTCATTCATAATAAGTTGATTAAAATGAGGCTCCAAAGGCCTTTTTAACATAAATAATAAATTAGAAAACCGTAAACATCCTAAACCCTAACCCTTGAAGATCAAACGCCAAAAGATTTGTGGACCCCAATGGGGGTAGTTGATACGTCAACTTCCCTAGGGAGTAACTTTTGCATACGATCTTCGTTTGGGGCGCTTGATAGCTCATCAGAAAGGTCTATCTGAGGATTACTCATTCTCAACAACCCAATACATCCCAGTATGTATATTTTAGGTGCTACCATGTCAAAAGAATGTCGTTTAGGGCCTCAAAAAACCCCAGAAGTTTGGGACCTGATTAAACTATAGAAAAACTCCTCATATGGTAACTGTAATTTGAACCAGTGGAATAGGTGGGTGGCCACCAATGTCCACCTAGATAAACCCTCCCCCCTCAGGTAGAAATGGTCTCCATAGTGTCAAGTTCCTCCATCAGATGCAGAAACTTCTGTTGAATATGACTCCTAGTGAGCCACTTGCCTTGATGAAGAAATTGCCCTGCTTTGACGACCCGGTAGAGTTGGATGTTCTATTGGCGAGTGCCCTTCATCTTGGTGTCCATGATCTGATCAATTGTCGCCTTTTCAATGTAGTGAGGATTGAGTTTTGTAGGGGGAAAGTCCTCGAGCGCATCCGATGTGTCCAGGAGAAGTGGAAAATAGGGTCGAAGCAGTTCCACATTAAATACCGAGTGTAAGCCAAGGAAAAGAGGAATACTTCATTCAAAATCATTCTCACCCACAACCTTGTTGATGGTGTAAGTCCCATATCGGATTGGGCGTAGCTTCCAATGGGGTCACATGAGGCACTCTTTCTACAAATGCAACCATACCTTATCTCCCACATGAAACTTATGTGGTACCCAATGTTGATCATGGCGTTGCTTGTACTTGGCATTGGCTTTATGCAAAATATCATGAACTTGTTGTTGGATGTGTTGGATTCTCTCAACAAATTTGACTACTCGGTCAACCTCAGTCTAAGCATGGGAGGACTCTTCATGTGCACCTGCAATGGGTAGAGTTATGTCAATTGGGGCTAATGGATAGAACCCCAAGCACACCTGAAAAGGGTTGTGACCAATAGAGTTATCGAGGGATTTGTTGTAGCTATGTTGAACATAAGGAAGGATTTCATTCCATGTGCATGGATGTTTGGAATTGTACATCCTCGGGATATGGACAATCATCTTGTTGACTACCTCTATTTTTCCATCAGTTTGTGGGTGGAAGGTAGTTGATTTGGTCAGCTTGGTGTCCATCATTGACCATAGACTGGACCAAAAAGTGCTCGGGAACCTACTATCTTGATATGAGATTATGGTTAATGGTTCATGGGAGCCCAAAATGAACCCAAACATGTTCAAAGAAGAGCTTGGTGGTGGCCTCGACTATGATGCTCTTCTTGCAGGGTGCCAAAACTACCATCTTAGAGAATCGATCAACGACCACGAAGACACAGTTGTTCCTATTCTTGCTTGAAGGTAGACCGGACATGAAATCCATGGAGATTGACTCCCATGGCCTATCTAGAGTAGGAAAATGTGTGTATAGCCCCTGTTTCTTGATGGTAGGCTTAGCAATGGCACAGGTGGTGCAGGATCCGATGTACTTGCGAATATATTGTCAAAGATTTGGAAAATAAAAATGTTTTTGCAGTACTACAATTGTTTTGTCCACGCCAAAATGTCATGTTGTCCGACTATAATGAGCTTCCCAAATCAGCTTCGCATGCTCTCTTGAAGGAACATAGATATGGCTCAAATGGAATAGCAATCCATCCTGGAGATGAAAGTCTAGAACTATTTTTCCTGTGCTCAATGTCTGATAGGTAGCAGCAAATTCAGTGTCATTATTGTATAATTGTGGCCACACAGTCGTCTCATGCCCACATGAGTTAAAAACTATGGCTAGTGCCACAACCGGGGGTCAACTGAGGAAATATGTGATATGGTTGGTTCTACCCTTCTTGTACTTGATGTTCAAGTGGAATTGTTGTAGGTACTGTTGTCGCAAGAGTCGACTCTAGGTTGTAATAGAGCCAAGCCTTAGCACATTTTAAAATGAAAAAATTATTTATCGTTCAGAACTTGACTTGGGTTGCAGCAAGCCAAACCCTGAAAATTTAATTTTGAGTGCACTTCTGACCTAATACACTCAGAGACAGTTCTCTA
>ML810824.1:44245-106170 GCA_009831015.1 Picea engelmannii
TAAAGTCCTGGGACATTAAATATTTCAAACATTATTTCTCCAGTGTATTCAAGGTTTTGAGGAGCAGCAAGAGGACTCTCAGTTAAGAGGAAACAGTGATCCTCAAACACATTCAGGATGAAGACACTAAGTAGAGAAAAAAAATTTCAAACTCTGTTACAACAGGTACATGGACCACTTATGATGGCAGTCATTCAGTAACTTTCCTTGTGTCTACATGAATTGCAAAGGCATGTGATCAGTGTGGATGATCGTTTCGTTCCCCATAATGTAATGCTTCCACTGTTGACATGTATGCACAATGGAGTACATCTCTTTGTCATAGGTGGGGTGTTTGTGATCAAGATTGGATAGTGTTTCATTGTGATAGGCCACTGAATGTACATGTTGAGTGACGATTGCACCGATAGTATAATCTGAAGCATATGTCTCAATCTCAAATGGTTCTTGTAGGTTGGGTAAAATAAGGATCGGTGTTGAGCAGAAGCAAGATTTCAAATCCTTAAATGTTTTTTGTTGGGACGTAGCCACACAAACTTAGCCTTTTCTCCACCCTTGGTCACCTAACTTAGGGCCCAAGCAATATGAGAGAACCCCAACAAAAACCCGCGGTAGAAGTTGGCAAGACCCAAGAAGCCACGGAGCTCAATCATTGTCTTCGGGGTCGTCCAATCGTGAATGGCTTGGATATTGGCTAGATCCACATGTACACCCTACTCACCCATGATGTATCCCAAATATTGGATTATCTACATGTCGAAGGAACACTTCTCCAAGTTGGCATATAACTTGTGTTGTCACAGGGTACCTAAGACTTGTTGAATATGCTTTGAATGTTCCTCATAGGTTTTGTTGAAAAAGAGGATGTCATCCAGATATATGACCACAAAGTAGTTTGTGATGGTTGCAATATATCATCCATCATCTACATGAATGTAGTCGGAGCATTAGTTAATCTGAAGGCATTACCAGCCACTCAAAGCGACCTTCTTTAGACTTGAAGGTTTTCTTCCATACATCAGTTTGCACAATCGACACCTGGTGGTAGCCCGACTTCGTATCAATATTACTAAAAAACTTGGCTCCCTTGAGTTGATCGACAAGATCATCAAAATGGGGGATGGGGTACCAGTTCTTGACTGTGATCTTGTTCAGGGCTATGTAATCAATACAAAGTTGCCATGTCCCGTCCTTCTTCTGTACCAGAATAATTGGGCTCTCGTAAGATGAGGATCTTGGTCTGATGTGGCCCTTCAAAATTAACTCTTGGATCTGGCATCTAATTTCTTCATTCTCCATAACATAATGCTTGTACACAAGGTTGTTAGGTAGATGAGCATCGAGTGTCAAATCAATTCAGTGATTTACTTAACAATGCAAAAGAACCCTAATAGGTGAGGAAAATATGTCTTTGTGCTCTTCTACTATCTTTCCCACCTGCTATTGTTGTGTAGAGAGATCCCGTGTAGAGGTTTTAGCGGTTGCAGTGACCTTTTGTTCACCTTCCAAGCGATCCATAAAGGGGGAAAATCTCCCAGTCTGAAAGACCAACTTTCTGCACTGCTTCACGAAGATCAAAGAGTCTACAATAGTTGGGATTGCCTCTGGTACCATATAGAGTTGATCTCCCAAAGTAATAATGACACTATGGGGCCTAGACTCATAAACCGCATGACGCTTCCACATATATGGTTGTCCTAACAAAACATCACAAACTTCAAGGGGGGAAACATCACATAATACCTCTTCTTTGAAGGGTTTGATGTCGTAGTGCAGGTGACATTGTTGGTTGACACGAATGCTTATCCTTGGCTAATCCAACCAATGGTGTATGGTTAAGGATGTGACATCGTTCTTAGATTCAATCTCTTGATGACCTCTACTGAGATTAGGTTCTTCTGGCTACCGCTATCAACAATGAAATGGAGTGGGGTCCCCTTCACCCACATCTGTGAGTGGAAGAGGTGCTCCCCTTCTTCAGGCTCCTCTAGTTCCTTTGGCTGGACTTTTGTGGTACCAATGGTGACATTAGGTTTTGCGTCAATGATTTGTTTTCCCTTTTCATATTATGAATCAGAATCTAATTCAATATCTGACCCTAAGGCTTTTGTCTCAGCCAAAAATGATTGTTTCGAGTAACATTCATTGGTATTGTGTCAAGGAATTTTGTGTAACTCGCACCACTTTCTAGTGTCCTTCTTCGACTTCCCATTTCCCTTCTTTGTTGGTGGCTTGGACTATTTGTCTTGGGATTGGCCACCTTTGATATGTTATTTTCCTTGGGAGATAGGGCCACCCTTACCGAGATTTTGTTGCAATGGGTTTGAAGAATCAAAATCTCACTTATTCTTTTGCTTGATCTTGATAGCATATTGGTAAGTGGCTCCCAATGAGGGGTTGTCCAAGAACTCAATATATGTTTGGACGTACCTATTTAGGCCATTGCGGTACTTCAAAACCAGGTGTCACTTGGAGTCTTTAATACCAAGCTTTGTGTGCAAGGTATGGAAGATGTTGGTGTACTCTGGCACCGTTTGGTCTCTCTCTTGACATAGAGTTGTCCATCTCATGTATTGGTCATCATAATTTCCAACATGGTAGTATTTCTCCTTTAGGGCATCAACAAAAGTCTCCCAAGTGGGTCCTAACCCAAAAATTGCAAACTCATCTTCGACATGTTTCTCACAGTAAGTATCCCACCAATCACTGACATGTGGAAGGGCCTTAAGGAGCGTGAAGATGATTTTCTCACTATTGGAAAAAATATGGACAGAGAAATAACCCTCTATCAAACTTAACCATTTTTCCAAAGCATCGGTGTCTATCTGGCCTTCAAATAAAGGAATATCAAAGTTAACGTGTACCTTAAAGGGTGTCACACCTTTGAAGTGAGTATTGGTTGAAGGTGCTTATATTGTTGTTGGAAGTCGTCGAAGGATCTGGGAGAAATTATCCATTATCCCATTTCTCTTTCACGCGAGGCCTTCCTTGAGCAACATTTGATAGGATCTCCTGCTTCGTCGTCCCTCTTTTATTTTTCCATGGGAGGTTGCTTGGGCGAGTGAGAGCGACTTTCCTCAAGAGAAACAAGTTGGAGACCCAACTCTCTATGTAAACTCGATCTCGTCGGGGACATGCACTAAGAATGATAAGGGGCGAACTGCTCTGATACCACTGATACAAATTGTTTTGAGAATGACATGAAGGAAAAAATATAACAGAGATATAACAAGGAAATACTCATAGATATTTCAAGGAACACAGTAATATAGTAAAACACAAATTCTATTAATGACTATCTAAAATACAAAAGACTGTAAAATGAAAAGCACACAAGCTGGCTAGAATGGTGGTAGCTTATCTCTGAAGAGAGATGTGTCGGCTACGCTCTTTTGCAAGAAGTTGATTACAATGAGGCTCCAAAGGCCTTTTTTAACATAAAGTGTAAATGAGAAAACCCTAAACATCCAAAACCCTAACCCATAAGATGAAACGCCAAAAGATTTGTGGGCCCCGATGGGGATAGTTGATACATCAACTTCCCTAGGGCATAACTTTTGCATATGATCTTTGTTTGGGACGCTTGATACCTCGTCGAAAAGGTCTATCCTAGGAATACACATTTTGAACGACCCAATACATCCCAATAGGGACTTAGTGGGCGTTGTCACGTCAAAAAAACGTCATTTAGAGCCTGAAAATGGCCTTGGAAGTTTGGGACCCAAAAAACTGTAGAAAAACTGCCAAAATGGAAACTGTAATTTGAGCCAATGGAATAGGTGGGCAGCCATCGATGTCCACTTGGATTATTAAATTTCAATAGGGATTTGTTATTTCAAATGAGGCATTGTATAGGACTTCTTTGTTAGAGAATGAATAGATAAAGTAACAGATTCAAGAATTGTTGGATAAGAACCACATTAAGCCAACTTGTTGCCTATAAATCTAGTTCTAAAAAGAGGTGACACACAGAGAATGTGTGTGGACTGATAACTTTTAAACATAATCATTATCGAGAATTGGTATCCATTATCATAGGTCAAGAAGTTGTCAGATCAACTTCATGGATGGAAAACATTTTAGTAAGATCTACCTAAAGCCTAGTAATTGTTAGATTTGTATCAAGCTAGAGGATATGCGAAAAATAACCTTTGAAACGCACCAAGAAGTATTTGAATGGTTGTCGATGTCACTTGGTCTTACTAAGCCCTTGTAATATTCATAAAGATGATGAAAAATCTCATAAGATTATCTTTACAAACTTTTTATATGTATATGGATGGCATTCTTGTTTTCAATAAGACCTAGAACGAACACTTATATCATTTGAACTAACTATTTACAACCTTGCAAGGAGAGAACTTGTTGATAAACATGAAAAGATGTATATTTATGCATAGAGAACTTATGTATCTTAAATTCCATAGGAGGCAAGATGTAGTAAGTGATCCATAAACTACCGTGGATATTCCACTAGAATAGTTTGTCACAACATATCTAATAAATAAAATTGAAATCTACACTATGAAGGTTAAATTCCTTTAGATTCCAGAATATTTAGTTACTGATGTTATGCTTATGCATGAAATAGATAAAACGAGGAAAATAGAGAATAGTGAAATACAAACACACACCATCCACAAAAGAATTCAAAGATTTCATCTGGGAAACTCTTACAGGAGAAAAACCAACTAGAAGGTGAGGTTGCTCTGCTCTTTTTTCTCTAGTATGGAAATAATGCAAGTACAAAGAAGAAGGAACTTTCTATGGAGTTATGTGAGACATGTGGCGTGATAGGTTGTTACTGAACATTAACCCCCTCTATTATGCTCTCTAATTTCCCACTCTCGGTTGTTCTGCTTTGTTATGGAATAAAATACAATAGCATAGAATGGAACCCCTTCTCCTAGTGGCCCAGTATTTAACATAGCTCGATAACCATCTAGGTGTAGGTTTTCGACTTCCTCAACCCTCAATTATGATAGGGTTTTGACCTTCTAGAATGTTCTATAAAATCCCCTGAGTGGCTAGCCCCAAACGTTCAAGTAATGAGGTTTCATGTGGCATCCACTCACACCATGGTGATCAATACAGTAGGTCAACTTGCAAGAGGCATAACTTTCGCATACAAACTCTGATTGAGGTGATTCTTGCACCATTAGAAAGGTCTCGGTGTATATAATGTAGACGACAGGTCCATAATAAGGTTTGGACCATTAAAAAGTGTTGTTTGATACCTCAAAATGGATATGGAATATTTCAAACGGTTTTTTGGACCCAAATTTTCAAATTTGGACCAGCCACTAAAATGGCTTTGTAAGTCGATTCCTCCAATTTTTCACCCATAAAGCATCGAAATACATGAAAAATTATATAATGATCTAGTCGAGATCACACCTCCCCATTTAGGGAGGCTTTTGGTCCCCAAAGGATTTACTGAATGAGGTGAGGATATTTTTCCTATACCTTCTCCCTAGAGTCCCACTTTTCTTTGCTTGGAAGTTGTCCTTTCAACCCAACCTGCTAAAGGTCATGTTGCCCCTATATTGTAGTTCTGGACCACTTCTGCAAAATTGTATCCTTTTCCAACTCTGACTGGGCATCTGGTGGTAAATACTCTATGGCAGGTAGGACCTGTTCCTCCTCCTGATCCAACATGGAGGGCTCATAAAGTTTGAGATTCTCCACATTCACTACTGAGTAAATGCACATGTATGGGTATATATTGAGTCTGTAGGCATTTTCTCCCACCTTTTCCAATGCCTCAAAAGGGCCATACTACAAAGCCTTGATCTTATTACCAAGACCCTATAGTCTTTCCTTATTTAGTTATAACCATGCTCCGACTCCCACTCTAAATGTTGTCTTTGTTCTGTGTTGGTCATGTCTAGCCTTGTACTTTTCCTATGACTTCTTCAGTGTCTCATGTACTTGCAAATGGATCTACCTGATCTTCTCAACATTTTTTTTATGTTTTCAATGCATCTCCTATGAGTTCCTCCCTCACTCCTCCTTGTTTTCCGTATACAACATCTAAGGGTGAAGGTGGAAAATATCCAAAGCAAGTTTCAAAAGGTGACTTACCAGTAGAAGTGTGGACTGTTATGTTATAAGAGTGTTGAATATAGATCAAATTTTCATCCCAGGTCTTTGGATGCTTCTGATTTTAACCCCTCAAAAGTTACACTAAAATCTTGTTGACTACTTTTGTCTTCCCATCTTCATGTGAATGGAATTATGTAGACCTCTTGAGCTTTGTGTCCATCTTCTCCGACAATGTAGTCCATAAGGCACTAATAAATTTGGGGTCTTTATCCGAGATGATGCCCCTTGGTATCCCAAAGTGCACCTAGACTTGTTCAAAGAACAAGTTTGTCCCTTCATATCCCTTGATGGTATTTTTACAAGGCATGAGAATGCACATTTTGTTGAACCTATCAAATACCACGAATAGATAGTCATGTCCCTTCCTGGTTTTTGGTAAACCTCCCACAAAATCCATGGAAACAATTTCCCAGTGTCAAGTGGGTACAAGTAAGGGATGGTATAAACAATGCTTCCTGTTATTGTTCTTGTTGGTACAACAAAGTATACATCCTCTAATATATTGTGCTACATATTCTTGCATTCTAAGCCAATATGCATGCCTTTGTAAGTTGGCAATTGTCTTCCCAACACCAAAATGTCCTAAAACCTTGGAGGTGTGAGCCTCTTTGATAAGATGCAAATGTTCACCTTTAGGGACATAGAGTTTGTCAAGCTTGTAGATTAAACCATTCTGGAAATGATAGGCATGCTTGTTGTCACCTTCTTCTATATGAATTTGTCCATGTAGCTATTGAAACACCTCCTTCAAGTCATCATATTCTGTGTATGCATCTTTGTATGCATCATGGGTAAAAGGCTCCATGTGTATCAAAGTTCCCAAAATTGTAATATTGGATGTGGGTGGTCGTGAAATAATGTGTGCCAACTTGTTTGTGCTACCCTTCTTATACTTTATGGCCAAATGAAACTGTTGCAAGAACCCCATCCATTTGTAGTGCCTGGTTTTTTGTAACTTACTCTCAGCCTACAAATACTAAAGCGATTGGTGATCTATGTGGATGATGATCTCCTTTCCCATTAGATAGTGCTTCAATTTTTTGACAGCTTGTACCAAGGCATAGAGCTCCTTGTCGTAGGTAGGGTAGTTGAGGACCACCCCATGAAATACTTCACAATGATAGCAGACGGGTCTTCCCCCCTGCATCGGGACTACTTCAGCCATGGCATACCAACTTGCATCTATCTCCACTTCGAAGGGATTATGCAAGTTTGGTAGCACGAGCATTGGTGCTTGATCGATATTTCTTTTTAGCTCATCAAAGGACTTATGTTGATTATTTCCCCAATGGAAACTCTTACTACCCATTGTTATTGCATGGAGTGGTGCAACTACTACTGAAAATGAAGTTATGAACTTCCACAAGTAATATGTTCCCCCAACAAAGCTCCTAACTTCTGCACAATTTGTAGGAACTCGCCATTTCATGATGGCCTCCATATTGGTGAGATCTATCTTGAGCTTGTCTCCATCGATCACATACCCCAAATACGCAAATATTGTTGAGCAAACTCGCATTTCTTCAGATTGGCCAGCAGTTGGAGATTCTTGGAGATTCTTCAATGTCTCTAACACTTGAATAAGATGTGATATGCGCTCCTCTGAGGTAGCACTATAAACCAATATATCATCCAAATACACAATAAAAAATGAATCTAGATAAGGGCTTAAATCATCATTCATTGGTCTCATAAATGTAGTTGTTGCATTGCATAAATAAAATGGCATAACCAACCACTCATACAAACATTGCCTTGTCTTGAAGGAAGTCTTCCAAGTATATTCTCCTTTGACCCATACCTAGTGATATCCTGATTTCAAATCTAGCTTAGTGAAGTTCTTGGGATGTTGCAGTTGGTCCAACAGATCATCGATCTCGGGCAGAGGGTATCGATTCTTTAGTGTAATTGTGTTCAATTCCCTGTAATAAATACAAATTCTCCAACTCATCCTTCTTGGGCACAATTATGATGGTTGGCCCACAAGGTGTGGTACTTCATTGAATCACACCCTACTCTAACAACTGTTGCAACTACTTCTTTACTCCATTCACTTCCAGAATGGATTGTATGTACAACCCGATATCCAACAAGGGGGAGTCTGGAAATAATTGGATTGCATGCTCCACTTCCCTCTTAGGTGGTATCTCTTTAGGCTCCTAGAACACTCCCATGTATGCCTTTAGCAACCCCTCTAATTCATTTTTCTATTCCTTAGTACACCCTTCCATGGATGTCTTTACTTTTAACGACTCTTCACTAGACTAACTTTCCCTTAGGAAAAGTAAAACATGTTTCTTTCTAGAACTGATTAGTTTCTTAGCTTGATTAGCACTTACCAGTGAAATTTTTTATTTTCCTTTGTGCACGTTGATGATGAAGGATTTCCCATCCTTGATGAGGTGATATTGGTTGGCTCTTGGCATGAATATGGCATCCCTCATATAGATGTAGGGGATTCCAAGCACTACTTCACATTCATCCAGTGGTACTATGTCCAAATCTACTTCATTTACAAAATCAAAACTTACAACAAATTTAATCTTGCACTACTTTGTTGCCTTGACCTTTGCATCCTTGTTTACCCAACCCAGTGGATAGGGGATAAGAATATCGTGAACCTCCAATCCAAGCTTGCTAACCATATCCACTACTATAATATTAGCTTGTGAACTAGATTCGAACAAAGAATTTATCTTGGTCTTCTTAATCTGAATCTTGATGTGGAAGAGTTTGGTCATCTCCTTCTCTTCCTGTTGATGAAGGATACTTAGATTCTTCTCCTTTTTCATTGATGTGCAGACAATCTTCTCATCTTCATATGAGCTACTTTCAACCTGATTACTCAAATTTGTGGCTAGAAGATTCTTTTTCTTTTTTTCCTTCTTGCGGTTCTTTGGGTTCTATGTTGGATGTAGTTTCCAACACTTTTCCTTAGTGCGGCCATCAATGTTGCAATGATTGAAACAATTTCCAAGATCTTTTCACTAATGTGTAGTGGTTGATGTCTTCTTATCTTTTCCCCCTTTCCACTTCTTATTCTTCTCCTTGTAATCTCCTTAGTGTTCTTTCTTCTTAGAACCACTTGGTTGCCCCTTCTTTTGGCCTATGTTTTCTAGTTATTTTCCATGTATACACGCCCCATGAAATATCATTGGCTTTAAGAGCATCACCTACTTTCATAGATAATTGTGTAAACCCCCTAGATATTTGAGGAGTACATCTAGGTGCTTGGGAGAGATACCCAACATGATGGCCATCTTTATGAACTCAGTGGTGTATTCATGTACACTCTACCCTTGCCTCTTCCTGAAGTAGAGCCATCAAATCCATTGGTCCTCTACATACCTGATAAGGTAGAATTGGGACTTGATGAGGGTTTTGAAGTCCTCCCACCTGGTTACCGGTGGATCACGCTCTAGCCTAACTATTTTTGTATGGATTTCCCACCATGTTAAACCATGGCCTTCTAACTTCAATCTAGCAAATGGAATCTTTTGCTCTTCATCTATATGGTGAATGCTAAAATAAACTTTTAGTTGTTGCAACTAATGATTAAATTTTAATGAATCAATCACTCCTTGGTATGACTTTATTTCCACTTTTGCTTCCATATTGAATATGGATTGTGAAGGGTTTATGGCACTCGAACTCAACTGTTCTTTCTTCGGTTCTTTCTGCAACTCCTTTTATGGGTCCCCATTGTCCCTCGATTCTCCATCTGATCTGATCTCTGAGTTTGAGCCTCCTTCTCTGAACAGTTCGAGCTTGCTTGCTAGAGCCACAATGATGAGGGACATATTGTGAGATATGTCAGTTACTTCCTCTTCCAACCTCATAAACCTCTCCTCTGTCGAATCTTGAGGGTTGTTATGAACAGACTCATCTATAGTGGCTAGGGTTTCGACGAATTCTCTTTAAACCGATTCCTGGTTCCTACAACTTTCCACAAATACCCCAAGGAAACCTTCTTTGATACCAATACAATCCATAAACTAGTGTGGATATTCCACTAGAACAATTCGTCACAACAAATCTGATAAATAAAACTGAAATCTACACTATAAAGGTCAAATTCCTTTAGATTCCATAATCTTTAGTTGTTGATTTTCTACTTGTGCATGAAATAGATAAAATGAGGAAAATAGAGAACAATGAAATAAAATCACACACCATCCACAAAATCACACAAATATTTGTTGTGGTAAACCCTTACGGGAGAAAACCCAGCTGGAAGGTGACGTTGCTCTGCTCTCTTTTCTCTGGTATGGAAATAATGCAAGCACAAAGGAGAAGGCACTCTCTATGGAGTTACCTTAGACCTGTGACCTATTAGGATAATACAGAAGATTAACCCCCTCTTCTATGCTCTCTAATTTTCCACTCCTGGTTGTTTGTCTTTGCTCTGAAACAAAATACAATAACATAGAATGGAACCCCTTCTCCTTCTAGTGGCTTGGTGTTTAACATAGCCCGATAGCCATCTACGGGTAGGTTTTTTACTTCCTCAACACTCAATTGTGATAGGGTTTTGGACCTTCTAGAATGATCTAGAAAATACCCTATGTGGCTAGCCCCACATGTTTAAGTAGTGGGGGATAACATGGCATCCACTCGCACCATGGTGATCCATATTGTTGGCACAGGGGCAGACCCAAGGTTCAACGCTCAAGAGCGCAACAACAAAGCCCTAACTACCGGCCCTTTCGGCAACACCTGCGAAGCAAATGAAGTCTCACCCGACATAGAGACAGGGGTGGTTGCAGGACTCAACTGTCTGCAACCTTAGCTGGGACACAGATCTGTGATTATATCTCTTACAGAGTACTTAGCACAGATCATTCGTCAATATTCAACCCTTATTATACTTTTCAGATAGCACAAAGCATCACAACATTCACTTAGATCTAAGGTATTTCAGCACTTAGCAACAGTAAAATAGATCAGATCTAGCAAATCAACGCTAAGCATCTTCATACATGTCAGATCTAACATTCACACACCTCTATAAGAACAAACCATAAGTAGATCTATCTAAATATATCAAAGCACTTAGCAAAAGAAGGGATAAACACATCAAGTCGAAGCACAAAGCATAACACATAGATTTACGTAGTTCACCCCCACCTTGGGGCTACGTCCACTAACTCTTCTTCTTTATTAGTGTCTTCAATCGGTTATAGCACAGAGCCACGAAAAACCTTCTTTGCATAGGACATAAGATCTGCGCAGCTCGCTAGATCCTTCTTCCTTGCGTTACAGCACAAAGCCTTCCACAACTCCTTACAATGACTTGTAGTTAGCTCTGCAAGCCTCTTACAGTCTTGCATAGAGCACTTACAAAATCTATTAGCACTTAGCTTACATCACATACATCCCTATATCTTCCGATAGATGCCTAGATATCTATTTATACATTACAAAAGTGGGTCTAAGCGTGGGTAAACCCACAGGCCGACATCCCTTTCCCATTACATATTCCCAAAAACCCAAAAGGGACCCACAAGTGGACCGAGATTTTGCAATCTCCGCTTCATCTGGCGCTCCATCTTCGACAGGCTATCGAAGTCCCAAAAATGGTCAAACATGACCAAGTATCTCCCAAATCATGGTCAAGGGCCAACAGGCCCCCAACACTCACTTGTGACTCGTCCCGAGTAACTCTGGTCTGATCAATTCTGCCTCAAATGCCTCGAGCTACTTCGACCTATTGTTGTGCTATGGCATCTTGCTTGGAAAAATCTTGGATGAGTGTGTCATTGATGGGTCCCTCTAGGCATTGTTTTGTTGCACTCACAACCTGTTCTAGCTCTACTCCTCGACTTTCAACCTCTGTGAACAACTAACATGCCTTATCTTGCACCGGTTGAAGTCATTGAGTCACTTCCATCACTTTGCTTTGGATCGTATGGATCTGTTGTTGGGTCCTACGTTGTTCATGAGATCTCTTCATTCTTTCTACGAGTGACAGGGCCTTCAACTGGGTCTGTAGCTTTTCAGCTTCATACTTTTCCTCCTAGAGCTATGACTCCAGTTTATATAACTCTGGGTTTTCGGTGAGGTTCTCATATGTCTGGGCGCTATGGCTACTCAGCTGCTTGCACTCCAAGGCAAGATCTTTCAGTCTGTCAACTACGTTGCGGGTAGTTATTTCTCTTTGGTCTCTGATCTCCTGTGGGGTCTCAGGTACTGCGTGAAGCTCGAGATCTGTAATGCGCTGCCGGAGCTTCTAAATGACTCCTTCTAGTTGTGCCACCTACTATGGAACCCATTCTTCTGTCTGTACTTCAATGACGGTCACAGAGCGAAGTGCTCTGTTGACCAGTTCCTTTATCTATAGTTTCTCTACGAGCAATTGTTCCTTGCTTTGTTGTAGCTCTCCTTTCTCTGCATCCCATTTTTCTTGGAGAGAAATATTTTCTCGTTCTGACGTGTTGCGTTGCTCCATCAGAACTCCTTGTACCTATGTTAAAGCTTGAGTGGCTTGCGTTGTTTCTTCTTGAGCCCGTTGAAGGTGAGCTTCGACTGTATCAACAATCTGGTGGAGTTGAGTTGGCTCATCCCTGAGTTCTAGTGTTCTTACTGTCAAAGGTGCACTGGAGACTGCGCGGCTAGAGTGTAGTGCCTGTTGCACCCCTTGGAGCTTTATCTCGATATGATTATACATCTGCTCCTGCTTCGCCTCCTGTGTCTCTACTATCTCTAGTGCAGCATTGTTCAGGGCTGCAACGATGAAATTGAAGTTGTCTGGGGTCAGTGTGGTCTGTAGCTTAGTCACAGGAGCTTTGGACTTCTTCCAGGAAGAAGGTTTCTAAGGTGAACCCTTCCTCTTCTTTAAAAGCTCAGCTTCGTCTCTGCGCTTCTATTCGACTTCTTCTAACTCTTCACCATCACCCTCTTTCTCTGGCGTGATGGAAGCAGTCTTCACCGAGGCACTACTCAAGTTTTGTACTTCGTTGATCTTCTGTCGCATGCTAGGTCCGAGTAGATCCTGCGTAGTTTCTGGACTGTCTACATCAGATATGTCTGCAGGGTCAGCTAGAACAAGGAGGTATGTCAACCATTCCTTTGTGATCTCCTCCAGATATTCTTCTGTTAATCTATAATAGGATTGTAACTGCTACTTGTGCTCGTCAGCGCACACTGTGATGTAGAGAAAGTGTATGTCTGCGCTGAACTTCATTAGGGGTCGAAACCTGTAGAGGGTGTTCAGAGTGATGCGTGGTGTAGACTGGATAGCTACTTTCAATTGATTATAATATGTATGAAACACGGCATTTGATTGCCATTGTTTATTCATATCATTTGCGTACCACAGGGTACTAAACTTCGCGGCCAATGGTTCAAATGGCTCAATGTCCAGGAAGGTCGCACCTTCCGTCATCTCCCGTGCAATGAAAGCAACCAGGATCAGGAGCGAACTGAAATGGAACTCATATCCTTGGTCCTGGGCTTCTCTGCAGTCGAGCTCCAGTTGGTTTACCAAGTACTGCACCCAATTCATCTGTAGGCCCTTTGCGCACTTTCCTGCGAGGTCTACTACGAATCTAGTGACTTGGGTTGGTCGGTTATTACGAACTAACTTTCCTACGATCAGCTGGCAGGTGAGGTGTACTGCATCATTCTGAATAGAGGCTACCTTGTAGCCATGTGTGCCCTTCTCGACATTGTCATAAGTATCTTTTATCTTCTGTGCTAAGGCTCAGTCTATGGTCTTTCCAGGGTAAAAATCATTGCGGTCAGGGCCTTGCATGCTTAGCCCGGTGATCCGATGGATCAAGGTCGGGTCCACTGTGATACATTGGTTCAACCATAAATATCCTCCATGGTAACATGATAACAACAACTTAACACATGCGTTCACTTCTTAATTTCATTCGAAGTGCGGGATCTTCATAACATTAAGCAGGGAAGACTGCGCGAGGTTATGGGTCCAAGGCTGGGGGATAATCTTTGAATTCTTGCCTTTCGTCTCGGTCAGATACTTATGTGGGGCGAGCATACTGTAAGATTTACGGTCTCCAAGGTTGAAGTCACTAAACTTCAGCGCTGCTATCTTATCCTGGTCCGTGCGAACTGCACGTATCCCTTTCGGGAGGTACGCAGTGACCAATGCATAGTCAAAATCTCTAGGCATGCTATCCTTGTTCACTGTGCCGCTTAGAGGAGGTATATACGTCGGTAAGATGCTTGGAATCAACTTAGCATTTGTGAGATCGTCTCTGTGCTTCATTCTCATCTTTGTCATGATTCTGGAAGTTCCTGCTCCATGAGCAGTCGATGGAGAAGCTTGGACTCCTCATGTCGATGATGCTTGCACACCTGCAGACATCCTTCTTTCCGACATGACTTTCTCGGTCATGAGATCAACAAGTACTTCCTTCGCAGATTCCTCAAGTGCTCTAAGCTTCTCGGACATACGCACTCAGGGTAAATAATATCGGGTTCACGAAGTAATGTAGACACGGCAATAATATGGAAAGTAAAGACGTAATGATCACTGGACAATCTTAACCAAGGTTGCGAGATCAAATTCTCGATTTGGCAAAAGTGTTCTTCGTGCATGGCGCGACGGGATAAATAGGAAACTCAGCAACGGGTACGAGGCTTCATTAACTCTTGTTATGTCCGTTATGGCGTGGTCCATCGGTCAAGTGGCGAGCCATAAATGTTTTTCCAGCCGTTCAGAGCATCAGTTGAATGGATATATCGTCCCCGATGGCTATATTACTTCGCCACGACGAAGTGACCTATGTCGTTGTTATGATATCTCGGTGAAGCTCAAATTCTGCAAATTTTCCTTCTGCGAGGCTTCCTCTGGAACCTTCTGTAATTTTTCAATCTTAGCCCTCTTCCTACTTAGCTTCCTAGCCTTCTTTCCAATGAGCTTTGTCTCAGTATTCTTCTTTTCATTTGAATTCTTTTCTTCTTTAGATATAGCTACTACGCGATGTTGAGAAACTTTCAGGGTTAACATCTCTTCTGCTTCTGGAGTAAGTACTTTAGTCTTCTGAGGGTATTCTAGTGGTCTTGCAGTTTCGACTTCGAATTCTCTAGGGTCAAATAGCTTTGATCTGTTTTCTTGTTCTTTAATCAATTGAGCGATCCTTCTGGTCATGAAATCTTTTAACTCTTGTATTTTTTGTTCTGAGGCTTCTTCTTCTTCTTTCCATTTAGCTTGATCTCTTTCAATCCAAGGTTTCCCTAGTAACATGGTAAATGGGGCGTTGTTTTCAATACATTTGATAATCTCAAAATCTTCCTTTGTCGAAGTTCCATTGACAGTCGTAGATATCTGAGCAAGCCTCCCACATAAACTTACTAGCTTCCCTCTGAATAGTCTTATTCCTCCTAATGAAGGGATCATAGTAGGCTTCCCTATAGCTTCCCTAGTTCTTTCTAGCATAATATTCACTTTTGTCTCTTCATCAAGAACACAGTCAATGTCGAAGTCCCCTATTCTTGCTTCAATGCATTCTTTTTCTTTGAAAATATCTGATAATCTGACATGTCGGTGGTCATTCAGGGTCTCCTTCATTTGTATCAATACTTTCTTTGATTCTTGTTGGGGTTCTGCCTTTTCTGGATCTGTCTTAGGCTTTTCTTGGTTCAGATTCATTCCTTCAAGCTTAGCAATCATTCTAGGGAAATCCAACACTTCATGGTCCATAGCCTTACAACAAAGACAACTAGATCTTCATTTGGTGCATTCCTTAGCAAGATGTCCTAGTCTTTTGCAACTGTAACAAAGGGTCAATCCTCTCTCTATTTTAAATGATCCCCAGATCCCTTTATACTGCGCACTAGGATCATAGGAATTAACCTGCAACAAATTCTTTCTAGGATCCTGCATCCATTTGTTAGTCCAAACATTCTTTCTATGCATAGGTATAACATATCTTTCATTATTCTTATCAGATCTATTCATATCAAACCTTCTTTCGTCTATTAACACCCTAGCTTTCAAACTAGGACAAAACCTATCAGATATACCTAGATTCATACACTAGAAACAAAAAATTCCACCTATCTTACTTTTATAGAGTACAAATCTTTCAGATCTAAGACTTATTTCACTATTATTACCTTTAACAGAGCACAAAGTTTACAAATATTACCTCTTTCAATCAGAACTTCTCACTTTTACCTTCCTTGGAGCACAAAGCTTTCAGATCATGCTTCTTCTCTACAAATCTAACCTTCTTTCTTTAGCACAGAGCTTATAAACCGAGTAGGGTACTGTGCACTAAGGTACAGATCTACGCACAAAGATTTCTTTTGCACAAGCCTCTTCTTTCTTAGTTCCTAGCAATCACAGTTTCGGTCCCGACAACGGAACCATTTGTTGGCACAGGGGCAGACCCAGGGTTCAACGGTCAAGAGCGCACCAACAAATCCCTAACTACCGGCCCTTTCGACAACACCTACGAAGCAAATGAAGTCTCACCTGAGGTAGAGGAAGGGGTGGTTGCAGGACTCGAGTGTCTACAACCTTAGTTGGGACACAGATCTGTGATTATATCGCTTACAGAGTACTTAGCACATATCATTCTTCAATATTCAACCCTTATTATACTTCGCAGATAGCACGAAGCATCACAACATTCACTTAGATCTAAGGTATTTCAGTACTTAGCAACAGTAAAACAGATAAGATCTAGTAGATTAGCACTAAGCATCTTCATACATGTTATATCTAACATTCACACACCTCTATAAGCACAAAGCATAAGTAGATCTATCTAAATATATCAAAGCACTTAGCGAAAGAAGGGATAAACACATCAAGTCGAAGCACAAAACATAACACACAGATTTACGTGGTTCACCCCCACCTTGGGGCTATGTCCACCAACTCTTCTTCTATATTAGTGTCTTCAATCGGTTACAGCACAGAGCCACCAAAAACCTTCTTCGCATACGACAGAAGATCTGCGCAACTCGCTAGATCCTTATTCCTTGCGTTACAGCACAAAGACTTGCACTTAGCTCTGCAAGCCTCTTACAGTCATGCATAGAGCACTTACAAAATCTATTAGCACTTAGCTTAGATCACATACATCCCTATATCTTCCGATAGATGCCTAGATATTTATTTATACATTACAAAAGTGGGTCTAAGCGTGGGTAAACCCACTGGCCAACATCCCTTTCCCATTACATATTCCCCAAAACCCAAAAGTGGGTCGAGATTCCGCAATATTCGCTTCGTCTGGCGCTCCATCTTCGACAGGTTGTCAAAGTCCCAAAAATGGTCAAACATGACCAAGTATATCCCAAAACTTGGTCAAGGGCCAACACATACGGTAGGTCAACTTGCAGGAGGCATAACTTTCACATACAAACTTTGATTGAGGCGATTCTTGCACTGTTGGAAAGATCTCAATGTGAAGAATATAGACAATGGCTCCATCATAAGCTTTGGACCACAAAAAAGTGTCACTTGATGCCTCAAAATGGCTATGGAAGATTTCATATGGTTTTTTGGACCCAAATTTCAAAATTTGGACCAACAACTAAAATGGCTCTGCAAGTTGATTCCTCCAATTTTTCACCCATAAACCATCGAGATAGATGACAAATAATATAGTGATCCAATCTAGATCACTAAGCATTGATTTTGAAAATATTTCAACCATTGTCAACTAATCATACTAATGAACATCCATGATCTGTGAAGTTTCATACGAATGAAAAATTATATCAAGAAATTTATTGTGTATAGTTTCCATGTTGTTCACCCTCTGAATACATTGAACAATGACCAAGAACATTTGAGTTGGGAAGTTTGTAGCAAGCCTCTTAAATTGTTTGCTACTTTTAAATTCAAGATCTAAGAAATAATAATAGAATTACAATAAGAAGAACCATGCATAGGGTAGGAAGTGAGCCATTTTCCAGAGTTAGTCACCTTGGTAAGATAACTCACCTTCCCTACATTGAAGGGGTCATAGATAATTTCCAAAGTTCTAAGAAAGAAGGAGATCACAACATCTTTTAAACCCATAGAAACCATCAAGTAGAAGATGAGATCAGTGAAAGACACCTTAGACCGTCACCAACATAAAGGGGTCTATAGGGTAGAATGTCCATGTGGTGAATGTTACATCGAAGAAACTGAATGATCATTTCACATAAGGATTAAAGAGCACGAATATGATATCAAGAATGGGCACACACACACCTTGGCATTAACTAAGCATTCCAATGGAATCAGACACCAAATTCCTAGCCAAAGAGGATCACTACTTCAAGCATACAATCAAAGAAGCTATAGAAATCATTAAACACCCCAATAACCTTAATAGGGATGGAGGTCTAGAGATCAATGAGAACTGGTTCTCATTGTTCTGCAATAGAAGAACCAGGTAGTATTGACAAGTTTGCTCTCATCTTTTTCTTTCTCTCCTTCCTATGTGTTGATCTTTCCCTTCCTTTCACCTTCCTTTTTGTGCGTTTTTTTTTTTCTTTATGTGTTTGTTTTGATTATATTACACCAAAGGTGTTATTTAAGGAGAGGTTCCGCTAGAACCTTCGTCATTTGTCCAAAGTGTATAAGGACTTGCCATATGTTCATTTGTAATCAATGAATCTTCTCTTAACATGTGTCTTTTCGTTCACCGACTCCTGTTTCCGCTGACATGGCCACTCAGTTCTCATGCGGATCACTTTCTTGATAATGCAACTTGAATATTCTATCTATTATGGGGGCATGTGCATAGGGGGGGTGACTGAACTAGTGTCAGTATTTCATGAAATGGATTTACAATGCATAGTCAATTTCTCGTTATGGTTCGTTGTGTCTCTTGCTAGAGCTTGTGGATTCTCGCAATGCACTGGAAAGGTATAATTATCATCGCCCTCATGAAAAACACAGTCCCTGTCAGGGTTTCTAGGCAAAGAAGGCCACGAATGCATTAAGGGAGTGCAAGCTCGAGTATTCTCCATCATGGACGAACCAGAACAAAGAAGGGTGTGCGTCATTGGGGAAAATATTTGTTCTAGACTTGTTGTGCTCTCAAAGTACTCTCTCAGTATCTCTAAATTCGTTCATCAAAACCCCAATAATGTCGCCTACTCTGATTGGGTTTTTGAGGTTTTCTTCTATGGGGGGAGATTCCATGTTCAGGCTTAAGTCATCCACCACGGTACCCTTTTTCTAGGGATTGAAATGGCTTCCTTGCCATGAGTTCTTTTAGGGTTTGGTCCTTGCCAAACCCAGAAGAAGAAATAACTATGTAAGTTATTTTTGTAGGTTGAGCAACGACGACCAAGGGGATGGAGTGGGGGAAGACAATGCCCTGTTGGAAAATGAAACAAAGAACTATCTTTTTTCTATTGTATACTTATTGAATTTGTGGCTTGCAGAGGTGCTTCCTCTATTTCCAATGTAGTCAAAAGAAATTAGAGACATGGTGAGCCATTGTAGTGTTGGCATTGAACTGAGGATATCTTTTGAGCGGTTTATTCTCCTTGACACTCAATTTTGTGTTGGAATTCTTTAAAAAAATCATGTAGATCACTTTCGGAATGAATATGCATATCATTTATTATTGCTTGCTTCTCTTAAAATTATATTCAATGGGTCATGTTTGGGGTTTAAGATTCCAATCCCTCTCAATATTGGAAAAATGATTTTTCTTTCACTGTAGGATTCAAATTCTTTCAGAGTTTGGTCCTTGTCAAACCTGGAAGAAGAGATAATTGTGTAAGTTCTTCTTGTAGATTGAGCAACGATGATCAAGGGGATGGAGTGGGGGAAGATAATGACCTACTGGAAAATGAAAGGGAGAACTATCTTAAAAACTATCTTTTCTACATTGTATACTTATTGAATGTGTGTCTTGCAGGGGTACTTCCTCTGTTTCCAGTGCAGTCAGAAGAAATTAGAGCCATCTTGAGGCATTATAGCGTTGGAATTGAACTGAGGATGTATGTTGAGTGGTTTATTCTCCTTTACACTCAAGTTTGTGTTGGAATTATTTAAAAAGTTATGTAGATTGCTTTGGAAATGAATATGCATATCATATATTATGTCTTGCTTCTCTTAAAATTACACTCAATGGGTCATGTTTGGGGTTTAAGATTCCAATCCCTCTCGATACTGGAAAAATGATTTTTCTTTCGCTGGAGGATTCCATAATGCATTATGTTGTTGAGTTTTGATATGAATTACAAATTGCATTTCAATTGTTTGTTTTCTTTTGGGGACTTACATTATGTTATTTTTCTTTGCACCAGATCTGTTCATTTTATACAAAACTATAGAGTTGACATTTGATCCTTCATTTTTCTTATGATCCTTGCAGTTGTTTTTTAAATGAAAGTTTCGGAGGCATTGCTAACATATATTTGGTGGATAAGAGTTTTACCCTCCATGATGGCATATTTCATGTTGATTTATGAGACAACAATTGCAAATAGGAAACAATATTTTTTTGTATGCCTTAAACTCATAAACAAATGATCATATTCTGATTTATTTTGGGTGTATACAGCTCAAATGTTTCTTTGATGTTGCCACTCTCTTTTTCAGTGAACGGTTGATAAGTTGATAGGCTGACGTAACTACTTATTTACATATTGTGTTTAGTGCATCTATTTTGGCGGAAATGGTGAGGCCTGATGGTTCTTCGATTTTTGTTTTGAGTGGAGAGTCGTTATCAGCTGAGTTGGCTCATTAGTTAATGGGTATTCATGTAATCAATTGTGAAAAATCATGTGTTGTTCAGGTGTTTATCAGATTCATTCTATTGTGGTTTGTCTTAGTGTAATTTTGTCATGTATGTGACAACCATTGGAACTTTTAGTAGATGTCCAAGAGATCTAGAAATATCTCTTTTGAGGATTTTGTGCTAACCTTTTCCTTATGTTATCCATGCAAGGGCCCATTCTAGCTTGGTGTTTTCCTTGCATCAGTCTTCCATGTGTTGTTGCTTATGATAGAGGGTCTTCGTGTTATTAGTTTCTAGAGACTCATGCTAACAGTAGAGCCAAAGTTCTCACATCTTTTTAGGCTACTCAATGTATTCAAGAGGACTTGAGAAGGAATTGCATTCTTAACTTAAAACATGCATGGTTCTTGTTTATTTAGTAGATGTTATAAGCTACAGATATTCGCTATAAGGATCCTATAAGGATATGGTTTTCAATTCAGATCAACCTCTGTTTATTTCAAATCTTCTTATTCTAGAGCAACTGCAAATATTTTCATATTTGATATGCTTAAGACGTTTTCTCCATTAATGATAGTTGAGCATGTTCCCCACTCTTGTCTTCTTTTATTTTCTTTTGGTTCATTTTGCTATATGAGTTCGTAGTTCATACTTATTACAACTCACTAAAATAATCTCTAGTTAGGATGTATTGGGAGAGATTTGTATATTTTGGCAAATGACACAAGGAAGGGATTAGAGAAGGTGGATGGAGGATTGTGTCAGTACTTAAAAACTAGAAGATGTCTTATTCATTTATCTATTTGTACCAACAACTATTAGACAGTGTCCCAACTAAGTATGTAAGTCTAAATGATTACAGATTAAATGTTGACAAAATGAACAGATAAGTCAGCTCAACCAGACTATAGAAAAGATTTATGTGAAAACATGCACGGTGTTGGTAGGTTGTCATTAGAAAAGATAATTCAAATTCACCACACAAAAAGTTATGTACAATTGTATGTTGTGAGTAGGTTTCCATGTGGATCTTTCATCATCTCACATATGGTTAATTACATTGATGGTTAATTACATGGATGGTTTGTCATCTCACATATGGTTAATTACATCGGTGGAGTTTTTAAGGAGCAGTTATTCTCCCACTGCCTCTTCTTCCTCTTCCATTTCTGTCCGGAAAAGTCGTGGTCACATATTTGCAATTATTGCATGTGGTCATGTAGCGAGGGGTTCAAATTTGGAGTTACATGATGGTTGAAAATATTTCACTAGATGTGGGATGAAGATGAACCTTTTGAAGTATTCATTTTCCATCCAAAAGCAAAATCCCATCGTCTTTAACAACGTAACCATCTCAATTCACAATTCACTTCGGTGTTTCCTTTCACGTGCTTCGGGGGTATGCTAATTTATGTTCTTTGTTTCTTATTTTAGTGTTACTCTTTTTCTTTTTATTCTTTGGAATCTTTTATCTTTATTTCTATTTTTTTAGGTTTTTGTTAATGAGTGTTTGTTTTTTTTACCTTTTTATTGTTACTTATTATTAATCTTATGCATTATGATTTATATTTTTTTATGATCATTTCATGGGAATACAGCACGGGAAACCTCCGACTACTTCCTCATTTCATGGATGGTAAACGAGGTAAACCGTTCGGCCTGATTACGGGCCTAACCCGGTGGGGACATCAAGTGAGGCCCTTAATAGGCTCCTGGCCAAGGATTCGACCCTGAAACCTCAATCAAGCAAACAACAACACTCATCCACTTGAGCTAACCCACCGAGCTATATATTTTTATGATAATATTATAGTATGATTTTTATTATAAGGTATTTGTTTTAGAATTTTTAAAGTTTTTTATTTAACCTTTTTATTATTACTTATTATTAATCTTATGCATTATGATTTTTTATTTTACCTTTTTATTATTACTTATTTTTTTTCCTCTAGTTTTATTCTTTTGTATATACCTTGTAGGTTGGGCTGAGACTTATTGCTAATGCTTTTCATCCCTTTAATCACCAATTTTGAATCCCCTATTACTATGATGATTTGAGATTTATCTTCATATATTAGTGTCAAGCCTTTAAATGTTGTCAGGATGTTTGCTTGATTGTTTGTTTTATAGCATAATCCCCATGAGTATCTACGTTCTTTTTGTCCTATGGGGTTAAATATAACCCTTCTCGACGCCTACCGCCCCTTATTATTTATTATTGTTTTTAATATATTATAGGTTTATTATTATTTTGATATTTTTAATTATGATTAATAATCTTTTTATTATTATTTTCATTATGATTAATGGTATATTTTGTGATTAATATTTCTAATTATATTGTCTTGTGATTATTACAATATTACTTATTATAGTATTATTATAATATGGTTTATTATAGTATTATATGTATGTATTATAATAGGGCTTATAGTATTATATGTATGTTTATTTTTCTATATGTTTATACAATATTCTATAGGGCTTATTATAGTATTAGTGCATTATATACATCACATAGTATTAGAATATTATATTTTTTTCCTCGAAAAAAAACATATCCTCTATTATAAGCAAAAGAAGTTACATTCTAAAGGTGCCCAGTGCGTCAACAAGTTGTCTCAAAAGGACTTCATTACATAATCCAAAAAAAATATTGTCCAAAAGGATCTTCAAGACTTACTAACAAAGATTCACTAAGGCAGCTCATGGATTGTATCAAGTATCGATCAAAAAAATGATTAGAGCTTCTATGGATTAGAGTTCCATGACTGAATTCTTCCAAAAATAAAACATTATCAGGACCACTTGAAGCTTCCTTGGATATAGAGTATGCCATGTCGTTTAACTCCCTGAATATATGCTTGTAGGAAATCAACTGAAAAGTATTTGGAATGCTTCTAAGGAGCCAACCCAAATTCATAAGAGCATTGTTCACTAGCTGAACAACACCCAACATCCAATCTATGATTATTTTGGAGTCACCAAATATGTGAACTTGTGAAAATCCAAAGCCTATAACATATTTCAACAAACCATAGAGAGCATTGAATTTACTACAATTATTAGATCCCACACCCAAGCAGAATTTCCTAGTTACAAAATGATTTAAATTAAAAAAGAGGATAAACTCGTTGCCACAGATTTGGCCCTGGTCTTGAGATGCCCCATCAAAAAATCCACATGGATATGAGTGATCAATATCTAATGGGAGGAGGACACGGGGACGTTCCACCACTTCAATAACTTGAAAATTTTCCATCAATCCCATAACCTATCATGCAGTCTGGAAGAAAGGCACATCTTTACCTTCGAATAGACTTTTGTTTTTAGATATCCAAATGCCCCAAAACACCAGAGCTGGAAACACTCTCCACTTCTTCAATTGAGCGATGATAAAGAAATCTCTAAAGCATTCAATTAATGATCATTTACTCCAACAAGGAGGGAGATCAAAGTGTGTACAGATGTTTGACCAAACTACAATCAAGAAAGGGCAGTTGAGGAATAAATGGAGATTTTTTTCCTCGTTTAATTTACAGAGATAGCATATGCCAGGACCCTGCTTACCTCGTCTTTGCAAGTTATCCCATGTGAGTACCCTTTCCTTAAGGACTAACCATAAAAATATTATGCATTTTTGTGTGTTGTGTATCTTCCAAATTTTCTTATACCACCAATCCTCAATGGGATCATCCTTTTCCATTGACACAAGGTATCCGAGATTTGTTGAATAATCTCCCCCATAATTTTTGTAAACCTGTGCAATCACATTATTTTCTATATAAATGAATATGATCGTGATTGAGCTCAAAAATGAATTTATCCCATATAGGAAGCCAAATATCTGACATACCAATCGGTCCCCAGATAGCCATCCTTGTCTCCACTCTAAAGATGATATAGGATCAACAATCATATGAAGAATGATACACCCAATAGACCTAAGGAAGTTAATAATTTCACCTGATAGTAATACATCATTCCCAAAGCCGACTATGGCATCGGATCCTATCTGAACTTGCATCACAGATCCTACTTTCCATGCAAGCCTCTTTCTTATTATAGGGAAGACTTGAACTAAAATCTTCCATTGGCATGATGAATTTGAAGAATTTTTATTAACCTTCCTTACACAGTTAGTTATAGACAGAGGAGTAATATATTTCTCAAACAAAATGCACCTCCAAAGGCTTTCCTTCGTAAAAAAAGAACCATAAGGATTTGATAGCTAAGGATTGGCCAAAAACAACAATGTCCTTGAGCCCCCATCCTTCTGATTTTTTAGGTTTTGATAGCATTTTCTAACTAATGAAGTGTGATTTTAAGTAATTAGTACTTCCTTTCCAAAGATAGCTAAAACAAAGCTTCATGTACGATTCTAGATACTCTTTGGAATCTTGACCAGAAGATGCAAATACATTAGAATGTCTTCAATGACTAATTTGATAAGAACTAGACGACCTCCCCTCGAGATCCACCTATTGCACCACCAATTTATTCTTCTCTCAACTCTGGACAAGATACACAACCAATTTGCACTGCTATAGTTTTTTGGCTTGAGTCTAAAACTGAGGTATTTGACCCCCTCTTCCAAATTCCCTTCTATGAAATTGAGAGTGTTTACATTTCAGCCTTGACATTTGACTCAAGTTGGGGAAAGTAGATGGTTCATTTTTCCATGTTGACAACCATTCCTATAACATCATTAAACAAAGAAAAAATTTCTTTGAGCACTCTTGCATCCTCCCCCTCACAGTGACAGAAGATAAGAACATCATCAACAAATAAAAGATGGTTAAGTTGACCAGATCTACCCACCATGAGACCTTTGAATCTATGAGGCTGAACCACATTCGAGATAGCTCTGTTCAAACCACTCACAACCCTCAAGAAAATATGTGAGAAAAGTGGACAACCCTGTTGAAGACCCTGAGCTGAATTGAAAAAGGAGAAGCCTACTCCGTTAACAAAAATTGCAAAGGAAGCACACATGACACAAGCCATTATCCATCTTACCATCCTGAGATCAAACCTATTTGAAGAAGAAGAAGTCTGAGATATAACCAGGAAACTCGATCATAAGCCTTTAATAGATCAATCTTAATGATATACATGGGTATTTTGTGTATTTTAATTGAATGCATTCCTTCTTGCGCACAACCTATTGCTTCATGGATACTACGGCCTTGAACGAACCTGAATTGCTCTTGGGAGATAACATTTGACATAAATGTCTTGATCTTGAAATCTATGATTTTAGATAGTATCTTATAAATCTCGTTAGATAGGACTATGGGTATGAACTCCTCAAAGGAGTTTGGACAATTGGACTTTGGAATCATTGCCAAGAACGTTGAATTGAAACTACACAAACATTTTCCAGATCATCTTATCTCTTTCATAACGTGAAGTAGATTAGACCCTACTCAAACGAATACATCCTTGAAGAAATCCACATTCCATCTATCTGGGCCCGGACTTTTGTCCCTTTTGAAGCTAGCAATGGTTGCCTAAAGTTTTTCCTTTGTTATTTCTTGAAAAAGATCACAGCTGTCTTCTTCCTCAACAACTCTAGGAAAAAAAGAAAGCAATTTTAACATTTCCACCACCTTAGAATGTTGGGGTTCCTTAAAAAGGTTTTTCAAGTGATCCACCCCAAGCATCCCAATGTTCTGGAAACCCCGAACCTTGCTTCCCTCCACATCTTTTAATTACCAGATAGAATTAAAGTAATGTCTATGTTTAACAAAAATTTAAACAACTTTGTGTTTTTGTCAATGAGTGATAACCATAAAGCACGATGTTTCATCCTCCATGTTTTTTCTTTCTCCTCGAGGATAACATACCTCTTAGCCTCCAATATAGGACAAGCTTCCAGATCCTCCTGTGAACCATGACTCACCTGGACTCTCTTATAAAGATATGTCATCTCGACTTCTAATTGATGAATGTTGTTGTCCAATGATTGTTTCCTTTTCTTAGCCCAACCTACAATTGTTCGTTTAAGAGACAGTAACGAGGCGATAAACTGAACGTTGGCCATATCCATAGTCTTCGTTGAATAAAGGATCCAATTTGTCTTGACTAACTCTTGAAAGTCTTCCAAATCTCCCTAGATATAGTTGTATTTGAAAGGGGAGTTGGGATTCCATAAGAATCTCTTTATTTTAAGATAGATTGGAAAATAATCTAAACACCTAACCTTCCCAACCGATGCACGATATACACCAATATTCTAAATGATGTTTTGGTGAAATAGAAAACGATCCAGTCTTTTAGATACATCCTCTGTTTCTTTCATGTTATTGTACCAAGTGAGCGATAAAATAGTGGGTTCTGCATCCACTAGACCTGCAAGCTCAAATTTGTTGATGAAAAAGTTAGCTAAAATATGCAACTAGAACCCCGTGTTTCCTCGCGACTCATGATGAGATTTAAATCTCCACCATTGATTAACGAGTTGGAAAGGATACAATAGGATCCCATCACCTTGTTCCAAAAATCTTCCCTACCAATATATGGCCCATATGTATTAAGTAAAGAGAAAAAATGATCAAGATCCTTGCAGTGCAATTCACTAAACAAAGCGGACAAAAGAGAAAAATAATTCAAAAGAATATAATTGACGTTGAACCCCATAATCACTCCACTAGAAATCCCCATTGCATATAATCCCAAGAATTTCCATCCCGGGATGAATTTGACCGAATATTGGATGATTGAATTGCATGGCCCCATCAATTCTTGTACAAAGATTACATATGGCTTGTCCTATTCCACCGGGCGTTTGAGGGACAACTTTTTGGCCCTTCCCCCTACGTCGTGCATATTCACAGAGAGTATTTTCATGAAGAAGGCTTAAGGGGGGTTCGTACTTCTCTAAGGACCCCAACTATGAATCTTTGTCTCCCCTGCGTGACTTCCCTAGAAGCTTGTTCCTGGTAATGTTTGATTGTACATTTTCGGCCCACTCCAGCCAGTCCCAAATCTTTGTAGATATCTGAACCCAAACCTCATGTGGGCACATGGATTGTTGTATGAGGTCTAGGTCTCAAATTGTATGGCTCCCTCTCAAAAGAAGAGGAAGACGAACCCAACTGACCCAAGTTCAAGTTGATAAGAGCTCTTGGTAAGTCAAGATCGGGTATCCCAACCTCTAAAGCCTCTGTCAATACCCCACTAGAGAAATAACCAAAAATGGGTTTGGATTCTACCCAAGCCTCTATCAATACCCCACTAGAAAAATAACCAAAAATGGGTTTGGATTCTACCCAAGCCTCTATCAATACCCCACTAGAAAAATAACCAAAAATGGGTTTGGATTCTACCCGTCCCGACGACCCAACAACAGAAACACCTTGGACAAAAAGAAGTACTTTATCAAGTTTAACATTTTGAGACTCGGAAGGACAAGAGGGGGGTTATTCAAACTTACCCAAACAAAGATTATTGAATTCACTATTTGTCCGAAAATCCTCTAGTTTGGACCCTTGCGGATGAAAAGGGATGGAACCAACGTTAAGTCCCAACATTTATTAAGTATGTACCTGAAGTAACCATGACCACCACTTCCTTCAACGAAGTAGCGACCCTTGTTTTGGCAGGTATAGAAGTATCCTTTGATACTACTAGTGTATGACCCATATTAGCCTTCTTCAGTCCCAAATCATGCAAGGAAATATCATAATGTTGACCCCTCTGAAGGAGATCCTCATCCACGTATTTACCACCGACAAAACCTGCAACTGGGGCTTCGAATGCCGGATCGGATCCTTCACAACCACTAGAAGAGGTCCATGGCACAAATGTTTTTAGAACCGTGAATGAGGTTGCGTGGAAGCAGAGTTACCCTCTGCCTGCACATTCGCGAACCCCGCTTCTGACAGGTGATCAGTGTAGACGTTAATGCATGGATTTGAGAATATTTGGTCCTCGGAATAATCAACGAGAAGACAATAGTTGTCCATCGAACTCAACCACGCTGAACCCAACCAGGCTTAGCCCTAGTTAGAAAGAGTCGTACCCTAAACCCTAACTCTCATTGCATGCATCGAGCTCAATATTACAATATTATATTATATGTATAGTATTATTATAATAAGGTTTATTATAGCTTTATATGCATGTTTATTTTACTTTTTAGATATATTATATAGTATTACATTATAATATAGGTATGTTATATAGCTTGAATTTACTATTTATTATTGTTATTAATACATTATAGGGTGTTATTTTTTATCATGTTTTTAATTGTGATTAATTATCATTTTATCACTATTTCCATTATGGTTAATAGTACGTTTTATAATTTTTATTTTCAATAATATAATTAAATTATTATTATAATTATTATAGGGTTTATGATAGTGTTCTATTATTTCTCATCTTTATTTGTTTTTATTATTATACCTCTCACTCCAATCGATGTAAGTTCTTTTAGGGTTTTTTTATTTTCTGCATTTTCATATTTATTGCAAGGTTGTCCTCTTCTCATATTTGACTATGTGTTTTGATGATGTTAGTGATATGAAACGTTGACAAACTCAAGATGACTACTATGGATTTTCTGAGCATTTCTAATAACCACTCCCACCACATAAATTTCAAAACACTTAATTCAATTTCACCAGTCTTCTTATTGTTGTTTCCAGCCTTTGACTCTACAACAATGTTCAACCACTTATTTGTTCTGGTAATTTTGCAATCTTTTATAAACGTCTCTTTGTACCACATTTCTCTCAACTTGGATTTCTAAGGTATATCCTACAAATTTGATTTCTCTCCCCTTTTGCAACCTTGTAATATTCAACTTGATTTTCTAGTTGTTTTACTCATTTTTTATAGTCCTCCACATCCTTATCCATATTAATAACATTAAACTAATTTGCTTGAGTTGTCGCTACTCCAGCAAAAGACAACACTAAAGGATCGGTTTCATCCATGTCCATTACAATAGTCTCTGTAGTTTCTACCAATTCTTAATCATCATTGACCTTTGTCCTTTTTGTGGGGTTTGCCAAACTATTTGTCTTTTCCTCTTATTGAAAGTAATAATTCTAATTGAGTAACTTCATTTGTGGACAAATCCCTTTACATGAATTGTTGTAAGTTTGGGCCCATAGAGAATGATAACTCTCTTCTTGTAGGCTTCACCATAGAGGACACCACCTTGTTAGATGTTTGCTCATCTAGTGATCCATTTCCACCATCTCCTCTAAATTTTTCTCTTCTTCCTTCTTTTTCTCTTCTTCTTTCTTCTTCTTTTCTTCTACAAGTCTCTTTCTTTCCATTTCATCCTCTGTCATTTTCTCCTTAGATTCATCATCTTCAATTTTATTTCTTCTTTCATCCTCTTTTCTTCTATAAGTCTCTTTCTTTCCATTTCATCCTCTATTATTTTCTTCTTAGCTTCATCCTCTTCAATTTCCTTTCTTCTTTCTTCTTTAGCTTTAGCTTTTTCATCCTCAATTGTTGTTCTTGCTTCAATTTCTACCATCTCTTTCAGTACTTTTTCCTCAACAACTCTTTTTAATGCTCTTACTTCAACTGCCTTCTTCTCAATTTCTTCCTATTATGTTTTATTCCTTGCCTCGTTTTCCGTTCTTTTTCTTCCATTAACTTCTGCTCTTTCTACCTCAACATCTTGTTTCACTTCTTCCTCAGCTTTATTTCTCTGTGCTTCAACTTCTATTTCGGCTACTTCTTTTGTTTCTTCCTCTGCTTTCTTTCTTTGGGATTCAATTGTTGCTTTCAACTTTGGCTTCCATCTTTATTTTAATTTCTTTCTTTTGGATTTATTCCTCTAATCTTCTTTTCTTGGCATCCACTTTTTCTTTTACTCTCCTTTCTTCTTGATCTTTTACCTCTTGTTGAATTCTTGTTTGCACCTCTTCATATGAGAGGCCCCTTCTCTTATTTATTCTTCCTCCCAATACTCATGAGTGTATGGCTAGGTGATACTTTATGAGTCCAATGGCTTGATATTATTTTCCTATGATCATGTCCCTAGAACCTTTCTTCTTCGAATTGATATTCTTCAATTTTGTATATGTCCATTCTTACAAAGGTAGAATTAGTCAATCCCTGGAATCCTATATAGACAGGATAGGATAGACATAGCTTATTTTGTTGAGTTGATAATGAGAAACTGAAACCATGTAGGATGATTTGATAAGTTGTTTCCCTAGCTACTAGTTTATCCAAGACATACTTGGAAGACTGTGGGGAGCTTTGATGTCTCCATATATTTTTATACATTTTCTTTATTCTTCCATACACAGGTCTCCAATTTGATCTAACACTTGGATGACCTCCTCCATCAATATTGGACACGGCTTGCATGAAAACATTCATGTGATAGAGCAAAGAATCGATCACATATATTTGAGTGATGCCTCATATGCTTATCCTTCTAGAGGTCTTAGCAATAAACTTGTACATGAAGACAATCTATCTTCCAGGTCCATCCCATAATTGGTAAAGGATTAATAAATCATGTGATGTATGCCAAATAGGATGACATGGAGAATTAAATAGTCAAACCCAATGTGAGGTACTTAGCCCCAGCTAGTGCATAGGCCAATGTATGAGATAAGATGGAATACCAAATGAAAATTGATCCCTCCTTCGGTATAGTATGTAAGAGGGGAACCAAAGCCTCTTTGAAATTTGTGGCATTATTTTCTTCATATAATATGCTTACTAAGGAAACAACATGTTTGTATGGTTTCCTCGGGTTTCTGGTGGGGCACCTTTTTGTATCTTAGACTCTAAATTTTATGCCTTCAACTCACCACTTGCTCATTATCTTATAATAGTTCTCGGTTTGAAAAACTCCTCTACCCATGCAAGGGTCATGTATGTATCTACTCAAGGAAACTTATAATATGTTTCCAAGTTGTCAACATCAAAAGAAGCTATACACCTACCAATGTTGTCAACCATTGTTTTGTTGTCAACGTTAGTGTGACCAATGATCCATTTTATCATTTCAGCATAAGGAAATATGGCAAGCTAGTCGTTACATAATGCGGTTGAGATATCTAGATGTTCAAATATGCAAAAGCATCTTAGTGTTCCTCCTCTATTGGCTCAATAGATGCAACACACCATGCTTCTTATCTAAATATTCTAAAAATTCCCCCTCACGATGGGGCATATTGCAACCATGTTTTGCTAGAAGTATCTAAGTAAGTTGGCCTCATGGGCTCCTTGGATTGAAACTCCATGGAGGTGGTTTCTGACATGGGTCTCTTATGTTTCTTGATTTGGGTTTTCCTTCTTGGAGCCATGTAAATAGTCTTGAAACTCACCCATTTCAATAACAAAACACATCAATGAAGTTAGAAAGAAAACACTAAAATCAATAGAAATTGGAATAGACTTAATTTTTCTAGATGAAAGAAGTTGAATAGTGGGATATTTACCTTTTCTTGGGGTTCACGACAGGGATTAAAAGTCAAAAATAGGGTCATGCCCTAATTTTATTAGCAATTTCTTCAAAATGCGGACAATCACATCACTTAGCAAATTTTATTAAAGAATGGTTTAGCAAAAATAGATTTTGAAACCACAAATCCATATTCGAATTAAGGAGTGGTTCAGCCGTGAGTATCTGTTTTAATGATTTGACTTTCGAACAAAGTATATCTACTCTCATTTTAAAGTATCAAAATTTGAAGCAAGTGGGAACTTCATCTCTTCATAACATAATTGTACAACAAAGTGGGAACTCCATTCCTTCATAAAGAAATTCTATAAGAGGGGCAAGTCTATGCATCAGATTCAAGGATTCCAATGTTTGGTCATGGTGAACTTTGATTTGAATGGGATAATATCTGAAATAAGATAATGCACACATTCAAGTTAACACAACTAGGCTTACACCTAGTACACAAATTCTAAACTCTATGGCAGAGGGAAAACTCCAATTCAGAATATATATGCATCAAGGCATAATCCATGTTGCCTATTATTATTCTAATGAGGATGAGAGTTTCAAACTAATAGCTAACACGAGTAAAATTTGTAATGGTTGAAACAAAAAGGAGTAAGAATTCCTACCTAGAATATTTAGCATAGGTTCTAGATCTTGTTGAGTAGAACTTTGACAATCTACAAGCACTTGTAACCTTTGAGCATAATCAATGTGTAGCTTGCTTGCTAGTGGGATCTACTGCTAATTTGAATTCCTTATTGTTTCTTGATACTTCTCCCTTAAAGGTAAACTTAGAAACAATATGTCACGTTTGAAAACTCTAGTGATCTAAAAGGTTGGGGTCTCAACCTACCACTTTGAATTTGAATGTATGTGAAATATTTTGCATTACTTGGAAAGATTGTATAGTCAAGTCGACATTAATTTGAAAGGAAACTAGGCATGAGTGTGTCATCAATGCAAAAAATCATGAATATTTCACTTTCCATGTGCAACATTCGAATTCTTTTTAGGGGGGCAATGATCCATCAAGTAGTTTGTAATATTCTCAATAGAAGTTTTAAAATGGTTCAATAAGCTATCAGGTGAGTTCAAAAGATGTGTTATGTACATCTTTTAAAATTATCTAATGAACTATCGAGGCACTTAAAAAAAAGCCAAATGTGGATATTGGAGATGACCTAATGAATGTTATTGAGTGAGCTCAAAAGATGTTAAACACGTCTTTGAAAATCAATGAATCATTGACCTATTTCAAAAGATGTTCAAATACACTTCTTCAAAAATCATTCAATGAAACATCAAGGCACTTTTGACAATGTGCTCTTTATAAGATAGAAAACTACCTAATGAACCATCAAGGCAATTCAAAAGATGTGTATTTGAATGTTAAGAATCACTCAATGAACTATTGGGTAGGTTCAAAATTTGCTTCATTCAAAATCATTAGAGAATGAGTTGATAAACGCATCGAACAAATTTGAAAGATGCTTCTTGAAAAAGGGCTTGGTGGACTATCTAGGGGATTTAAAAGATGATATGGTTTGAATATTCAAAAACTAATTGATGAAGCATCATGTTTATTTAAACATTAGTTATCGAACGAGAAAATAGGCTTGAGGAAGAGCTCGTCACATACTTTTGAACTTGTTTGAAAGATGCAAAAAGAAGAGCTTATCGAATGAAACGATGAAGTATTGAGTGTTTGAAAGATAGGCATATGGGATCATTATGAATTGGGTCAATGTGAAAAAGGTTTGGTCAAAAGATGTACAATGCTAAGAGGCTTGATGAGCTATCAAGCAATTTTGAAAAATAACATCATTCAAAGGAATCTGATACACTATTAGAGCATATCTTAGGATCAATTCAATTAAGAAATAAGTTCAACGAACCATCATGCACATTTGAAATATATAATCAAAGGATTTTCAAATAGTCAAATGCAATATCATCCCTTTTCGTAAGATGTTTCATTCAAGTGTAAAAAATATCCCGACAGGCATCATCAAGATTCCATAGAAGATGTAATTTTCAAATGCTAAAAGCACCTCGATGTACCATAAGCAAAAACACTTTGAATCTAATGGATTTATTCAAACAATAAGCTTGATAAAAAATTACTTAAGTCTAAGAACCAAGAGATAGGTAACACTGCCCATAATCAATTCAAATAGAATCACTTGCATCTCCCCAAATGAAATCCAAAAGCAAGACACATGAGTGACTATGGATCTCTCAGTAAAAAGATTCAGGCAAACCATTACTGGACGTTTGTGTAAAACCTTAAAGCACATCAAGATATAATCACGCCTTCACCTAAATATCATCATAGTCAAATAGAGGATAAAGGAAAGTGACAAAACTAATGCAATGAAGTGAAAAGTGAATAGTTCAAATCTTCAAGAAGAAAAAGGGGGTGGGATCTTCAAGAAGAAAATGGGGGGGCATGTATGAGGACTTAGGGCTTGTTAATACCTCAATGAGTTCTTCAATTTTGTCTTCAACATGTTAAGCCAATAGATTTTTTCCACTGGAAGGTTCATCGTGAAAAGGAGGAGCTTCATGGAAGAGAAGATCAAGGATAATTTCTTCTTCTTCTAAATCTATTCATTTGCTTCATTTTTTTCTTATTGCACCCCTGAATATTATATTTGTAAACAATTTTTATCATCTTCATTTGCCTTCATATATTGCTTTTCATTTGGAGAAGGTTTGGACTACATGATTTTGTGCAATGGTAACTTCTTCTTCTCACACCAGAATTTTAGAAACCCCTTTTTCCAAATCAAAAGGGAAAGTGCCCAAAGATGATAACCAATTTGATCCAAGAATGACATAGCTCCTTCTATATGAGAAGGATGGGAATATAAATGTAAAATTTATTTATCCATGACCAATTTAAAGTTGGAATGTACCAAGACCTTTTCACCATTGGCATCAACTTTGTGATGCTTCTTGGAAATATAATTTATTCTTTTTGAAGTTGACCTTTTACTTGAAACATGAAAGAGTGATATTTATTTGAAGTTATATCATTCCTCAATTATTTTCCCATTTAACTAAGATAATCGATTTAAATATTTGTTTACATGGGAGGTTGGTTATGCCATTTGAATTGACCAACACATCGAATACATTCATGTGATTAACAATAAAGGTATTATAACCATATGTTTATAAGTTTGTAATAGTTTAAATGGATGACAATTTGATTTTTAGTCAAAGCATATAAGAGCATATGCAACATCTATGACTAGTGTTAGAAGAATCAAGGAAGAACAAGGTGTATGTTAACTTGTAGAAGTGTAAATTCTTCAAGGAGGACATGGTTTACCTTAGGCTTGTTGTTTCCAGTGATAGATCATGTATGAATCTAAGTACGGTTTTAGTGGTATTTGAAGAAGGCATAATCTCCAATGCAGGGTCCATGTGGGTTGTAGATCCTTGATGAGCGTAGCCCTTTCATGATGAAAGGTTTTTACTCAAAGGGAAGCACACTCAAGATCTCATGAGGGGGCTAGGTATTACGCAAGGGGTTGTGTAGTCTAAGGAGAGTCATAGGAAAAAATGAACCTAACTAGAAAGGGAGCACACAATGGGAGGAGCATGTGGAGAACCTCAACAAGAAGACAAACCAAGGTAGAGAGGGGCTTAAACTCCATGAAACTTCTAGACAATGGCTCAACCCACTATAAGGAAAACACCTTGTAGTGGAGGTTTTTGCGAAGGTTTTTAGTGTTACAAGATTTGGATTTTTTTTCAAAAAACCCTTCGCTACAACCTCCACTATTTGAAGCAGAGGTTTTAATGGATGTTCCATATAAATAAATAAAAATTGGGTGGGTGGAGGTTTTTTGTCGGTGGTTGTATTGGTTAAATGCATTGGCGCATTCTTAAGTAACCTGCACCGTTGTGTACATAAACCTACAAAGCATCGATGCTCTTATAATTTTTTGTTTGTTTGTTATAAATGCCCATCACTTGCGGGGCCAACATTTCAACCATTGGCTAAACCACAACCCAGGGGCATATAAACCGTAAAAATCGTTCAGGGATCACACCCGTCCTAGGCCACACCAAACCTTAGCATGATTGAATTTTTTGGTGTGTACTCCTGACTAAACACATTGTAAGGGTATTGAACTCGGGTCGCCTAACAAACAAAACTCACACATTAACCAGTTGTGCTAGTGAGAATTGACCTTAAAATTGAAGGACATGGGGGTGGGATTTGATCCACTTATGTGTGCATGGGTCACAATATCATTTAATATAACATCTATGGGTGCAACCACACATTCTACCACTACCTCAAGGTGTCCCCATGACTCCAAGTTAAGCGGCCCTCTTTGGAATTGAACCTTGCCCAGTGGTGAAAAAATCCTTGCTTTCCACCATTGGATCCAACCCCTTTGGGCACCGATGCTCTTATAATTATTATGCCCCAGTTCCACCTTTTTTTATTGTATGCAACATTAGTGCTCTTATAATTATTATGCGTTGGTTTTGCCTTTTTTGTTGTATGCAACACTAGTGCTCTTATAATTATTACGCATTAGTTCTACCTTTTTTGTTGTATGCAGCACCGGTTATTTTTGGGTTTATATACGCACCGTTTGTATTGTTTTTTGTATGCAACAACAATGCTCATGTAAATATTACGCATTGGGTCGTTCTTTTTTTATGGCACACCGATGCTTGTATAATGTGTACGCATCAGTGCCTATATTACCATGTGCAATGAATGATATTGAAATTTTGAATACTCGAGGTGAGATGTTAGCGCCAATCTTTGTTACTAAGCATCGGTGCACATTGTAATCATGCACAATGTAATATTTTGAAATAATAAATATAATTATACGTTATGTCATTTAAGGAACGATGTTTTTTCACAATTTTTGGCATTGGTCCTTCAATATAATTAATAGGCACCGATGCATATAACTCATAAAAACACATTGTTTTCTATAGTATGGCACACACTATTTAGTGAGTTCAAAATAATACAATGCACCTTTTATGTATATGTTTCAATTAATTGTTTTTTTTACAAATTTTCAATTAATCATCTCAAAATCAAATATTTTTTTATAATAATATTTTTTTATATTTTTGTTATTGCATTTTAATATAATGATTACATTAATGCATTTTCCAACGAATTACATCTTTTTTATTTGTAACAATGTAAATCATCCACATATTAATTAATCAACAACACAACATTTTACAACATTTAACGATGCAATAAAATAAGCAACCCATTTTATTATATATGAATAAGAGACATGTCGTCATACAAAATAATACAATGTAAAGGTCCACAATAATCAAAATGCAACCAATATGTAATTGTTACACTTATTGGTAACGTGTCCTCATGCAATTGGGACAAATGTCAAGTACATTAAACAAAATCCCTGATTTTCACAGACAAATATTCCAAAACATACAACTTGCAGGAACATTCAATTATGTTGATTGGCATTCATCACTTGAATTGTTGTCATCGCTCGAGTTGCATGCATGCCTCATTTCTTCATCATTTGTAAGTGATATTGTACTTTGGTTATTTAACCTAATGTTTTCTTGATCGACTTGTTTTTGATGTTCTACCTCTTCATCTTCCATCTACACACATAGAAATAAAGTGTGTGTGTGTGTGTAGTGGAATATACATGATTGCATAAATAAAAAAACGTACCATAGTAGTGAGTCTTTCATAAACAATACAGATTCTTTCGAAGCCATGCTTCATGCCTTCTCTCAAAATCTCTTATGTTGGCTGCACTCCATACTTTGTTTCTTGCATGTTTAATACACCATGACAAAGCACAATTGATATGATTAATATAAAGGTTTATTATTGTTCCATTGATTATAAAACAAGGGAAGTTAAACAACATAGCTACTAACAAATTGTTCAATTAAACCTTGATACTTCAACATATACTCACAACACATACTTAACCCAATGTAATCAATTCATTGGTAGGCTCTTCTTTGTATGTTAGCACCTATTAGAAGACATCCATGGACAAGCGTAAATTAATTATTTAAATATAAAGATAATGTCAAATGTGAAATCTTAAGTAAGGCCAAAAACATAAGTACTCACAAAGTTTGTGATCAACCCTTTTATTCCTCGTCGTCTTGTCTTATGTGTTGAATGCATTCCTTTTTTTTTTGTTCTGCAGCAAAACAATTTAAAATTAGTATTTCATGCAATAATTAAATTCAATGTACTGAAAAGAATAAATGAATGATTACATACCTTTGATGCACGTTGTTGTTGGGACAACTCCTCCTGCGATGAAATTATGCTCATTTCTTTTACCTTCTCCATCTACACTTTTTTGGACATCCCTACCCGCATGTATTGGTTTTCCCCTCGTTTGGCCCTTAGAATTTTCATAATCCACCTAAAAAAAGAAAATTCAAAAATCATGAGATATAAAAATTATGATTTTCTTTTACAAAATAAGATATTGGTGTGTATAATAAATCAATACGCACTGGTGTGTTAATCATATTTATACTCACTCGTATATGATAACAATGCCCTTATGAAATCAAAAACTTTTGTTTACAATTTGTTGTATTCATGTGGTGCTTAATAAATTAATAGAAGCATCGGTGCCTAATTATTGCTTATTGTGCACCACCGACCCATGAACAAATTTAAAACACGATGGTTTCGATATTAAAAGAAATGTTATTTCCACTTTAAACTCAACAGTGTTGTTGACATGAACATGTGCACTGGTGCTCCATCCCTATACAGTGTGCACTGCTAACTGCGAAGCCAGTTTTTCATAGAAAATCGATAGAGAGAGGTATTTTTGGATCGAATGCAATGAGTGGTCCCATTGCAATGGATACCAAATGTACCATATAAGTAAAAAAAACCTATAAAAATCTATTGCTTAAATTTTTTATCATTGTGAAATATAGAGAGGGAAAGCAAGAGAAACAACGAGGAAGCTAGGGGTTCCAATACCTAAGGTAACTATGAAACTCTTTTATTTTTTTAAGAATGCACTGAAAATTGCTTGAATCAAAGAGGGGAAACATTGAGATGATTAATAGAATGAAATCACATATCTAAAATTTCTCCTCTGCAGATTTGTATGTGACCTATGGTGATCCCTTTCGAATTTGGCTCTTCAAAAAAATCCACCCACTCCAAAGTCTTTGCTAGTAAATCTCTCTTGCACAAATCTCCCCTCTAAATTTTGGCAAAAGAATGAAAAAATTAATAGTATTTTCATTTATAAACACATACATTTAGAAAAACTAAAACCTCTGCTCATTTTTTCATTGTATATTTCAACACATTAATGATAAATGTGCATGCTATTTTATTTAGTAACTTAATTTTTCAGTGCGCTATAACATTTATAACGCATCGATGCAGTGTTTACGTAAAAATGCACCGACAAACAATTTAATTTACAAAATGCAAATGCAAACATCCGCATTTAAATTTTGTGGAGGCAATAACAACTTAAATGCATGCGATGCTTTTTTTGTAACTCACTTCTTCGGTGCACTATATAGTTTATATAGCACTAGCACGATGTTTATGTAAAATCGCACCAACAAACAATTTAATTCACCAAATGAAAATGCAAACATCCACATTTAAATTTTGTGAAGGTTTTGCTTTGCAAAGGAAATAATGAAGGTCACTCTTCGGTGCCCTCATAATTTACTGCACCTGTGCGTTTTCGATATCCAAACGCACCAGGGTGTCATAACATAATTAGGAACAACGTTAAATTTTAAAGGTTATTCAAAATTATGTTTGAAGTTAGATTGTTCTATGCTTCCAGGGATTATGGTTTTGAGTCAAATTGATCCAGGTGGATATTGGTGGCCATCCACTTGTTCCAAATCCCAACTAGCTCATCTTGACAGTTTTCAGTTCAACACGTTTCTCTCTAATGGGGACATTTCTTTGTAATTGTGGGTTCTACACTTCAAGGGTTGTTTTGAATCCCTACACAACATCCATGTGGATAATGGTGGTCGCCCACTTATTCAAACTGGCTTATTTTGGAAGTTTTCATGTCAGTACATCTTTATGTACTTCCAGGGCCATTTTGGGGCCCTAAACAATGTTTTCTTGGCTTTCTACAGACAAACTATAGATTAAATCAAACTTTGAAGACCTGATGTCTAGTTCTCGAAAAGATCTTTACAACGGGCTATCACACACCTAAAACGGAGATCGTATGCAAAAGTTACGACCCCTAGAAGTTTATGTAGTAACTTACCCCAACGGGGTCCACATGACTTTTGTCGCTTCATCTCCTAGGGTTAGGTTTTTGGTTGTTTGGGGTTTTGGCATTCATGTTTATCATAAACATTCCTTCAGAGCCTCATTGTACTCATCTTCTGGTGAATGAGTGTATCCGTCACATCTCTTCTCAGAGATAAGCTGCCACCATTCTAACGAGTCTTTCACTCTGTATTTCTACAGTCTCTCTACATTTATTTCATTAATAGAATTCATGTATTACTGTAGTTCTATGTTTCTGGCAATATTTCTGTGTGTTTCATTCTAATATCTCTGCCTTCATTTTGTTCTGAAAATAATCTGGATCAGTGGTATCAGAGCAGGTTGCTCTTGATCATTTTTTCAATGCATGTCCCCAACAAGGACTGAGTATAGCAAGTTGGGTCTCGAGTTTGTCTCTCTTGAGAAAAATCGCTCTTGCACGCCCAGGAAACCCTCCATGGCGGAAGAAAAGAAAAATAACAGAGCAAAAGATTATATTAACTTGTTGCTTGAGCAAGCTCTCGTGTGACAAAGGGACAAAATAATGGAGAATTTTTACCACATCCTTCAACACCTACTAATAGAAACATGTGCATCTTCATCAAGCGACCACTTTGGAGGAACCTCTCCCTTCAAGGTACAAGTTAATTTTGATATTCCCGTATTTGAAGGTCAAATAGATGCAGATGCCTTAGAAAAATGGTTAAATGTGCTAGAAGGTTATTTCTTTGTTCACAATTTTTTCGACAGGGAAAAGATCACCTTCGCACTCCTCAAGTCTCTCCCTCGTGTCAAACATTGGTGGGAAACTTACTGGGAGAAAAGTTCTACAGAGGAATCTGGAATATATGGGGCCAAGCCCACTAGGGATTTTTTTGTGGATGCGGTCAAGGAACAATATTGCCTTGTTGATAACTATGAAGACCAGTACATGAGATGGACCACACTGCAACAAGAGAAGAGACAAACAGTGTCGGAGTTCACAATTACTTTCCATACCTTGCACACCAAGATGGGTATCAAAGACTCTGAGCGACATCTGGTTCTGAAATACCATGGGGATCTGGATAGGTACATCCAAACAAAAATGGATTTCCTAAACATCTCATCGTTGGGAAATACCTATCGATATGCTATCAAAATCGAGCAGAAATTTAGGCACTAGAACAAACCGGATTTTGGGTCTACAAATCCGCAACAACCAAAGCATGATAAAGACAACCCTAACCAACAACCTCCTAACAACTAGTCCAAGCAACATGAAAATAATGGTAAAGGAAAGACGAAGAATGACACTGGGAAGTGGTGCGACTTCCACAAAAGCCCCTAGCACAACACTGATGAATGTCGCTCGAAACAGTCATTGGTGGCCCCGAGGTCAAAGACAAGGAGTTGAACCTTGATTCAGAATCTGATCCAGAAAATAATGAAAAAGGACAGATCATCGACGCATACCCCACTTCTATTGTCGCGACCACAACAATTTAACCATAAGAACTAGTAGATCCTGAAGAGGGGGAGCACCTCTTCCATTCACAGATGTAGGTGAATGGGACCCCGTTGCATTTCATTATTGATAGAGGCAACCAAAAGAACCTCATCTTAGCTGAGGTCATCAAATAGTTGGGGTTGTCGACAACACCACACCCGCAACCATACAACATCGGGTGGCTTCACTAAGGACGAGATCTTTGTGTCAGCCAGTAGTGTCGCCTGTCCTATGGAATCCAACCCTTCAAGGATGAGGTAGTGTGTGATGTTTCCCCTCTTCATGTATGTGATGTTGTTTTGGGCCAACCATATATGTGGAAACGTCATGTTGTTTATGAATCTCCACCCCGTAGTGTCATTATGACTCTCGGGGGTCAGCTCTACAAGATACCAGAGGTAGTTTCGACTATTGTTCCACCAAAACAGTGTCACAAGATAGTCTCTCATACTGGAAAATTCAGCCTCTTCACAGTATGTTCAAAGGATGCACATAAAGCCACTGCAACCAATGCAACCTCAACACCTTCTATCCAGCAGAAGCAAATTGCAGAAGAGAAAGAATATATTGTTTCTTCACCTATGATGGTGCCTACATAATGCCCCGTCAAGCCCAGAGACAATAGGTTGGTGGAACATATTCAACCCCGCTAGCAACAGGTTCGTGACAGCCTTCCACAGACCAAGCAGCGTAACTTTTCCAGCAAGGCACGCAACTCACCAAGATTCATATTCAGCAAACGCTTTCCCCTATTCCTTGGGCACACAATGCAATGGAGACCATTTCTTCCTAAGGGGGGAGGACTGATCTAGGCCTGATCTAGGTGGATATTGGTGGCCACCCACCTGTTCCAAATCCCAACTAGCTCATCTTAACAGTTTTCAGTTCAACATGTTTCTCTGTAATAGGGACATTTCTTTGTAATTGTGGGTTATACATTTCCAGGGCTGCCTTGAAGCCCTACACAACATCCAGGTGGATAATGGTGGCCGCCCATCTTTTCCAACTAGCTTATTTTGGAAGTTTTCATGTCAGTACATCTTTCTGTACTTCCAGGGTCGTTTTGGGGCCCTAAACAGTGTTTTCTTGGCTTGCCACAGGAAAACTATAGGCATAGCGAAATTTAGATGGCATAATGCGTATTTCTCAAAAATACCTTTCCAACGGGCTATCACATGCCTAAAACAAAGATCGTATGCAAAAGTTACGACCCCAGAAAGTTGATGTACTAACTTACCCCTACGGGGCCCACATGAATTTTGGCACTTCATCTCCTAGGGTTAGGTTTTTTGATGTCTATGGTTTTGGCATTCATGTTTATTGTAAAAATGCCTTCAAAGCCTCATTGTATTCATATTTTGGCGAATGAGCGTATCAGTCACATATCTTCTCAGAGATAAGCTACCACCATTCTAGCGAGTCTCGCACTATGTATTTTTACAATCTCTCTACATTTGTTTCATTAATAGAATTCATGTATTATTGTAGTTCTTTGTTTCTGGCAATATTTTTGTGTGTTTCATTGTAATATCTTTGCTTTCATTTCATTCCGAAAATAATATGGATCACAAATGTAGGAAAAATTATTATAATATCAAATGACCAATTCTTCAGATTCTAGCTCGTTCCATATTGTTGCAAGTGCTTCAATTTCTCCCTCGCCAATTGCAATAAATCTATATTTTACTGATAATTCATTTATCTCATTGAATTTATGCTATGTATGCACATGCAGTTGAATAATTGTTTATTGAATATTGTAGGATCATAATTCAGGATCGAGTTTGGATGCACAAGATATTTCACTAGTCCCAAAAGGTCGCAAGGTCTTACAATGAGAAAGATATTGCAGACAAATGTGTGATGAAAATGCACAACTTTTCTACCCTACCAATTGTAACATGCCATCTTCCAACAACCAACCTAGGTCAACGGTATTACATCATGAATTGGATCTCTTTTATGACACCCCTTGGGGCATATGAAAAAGATGACTGAGTAATTGTATTTTTGGATTTTCAATGGAACTAATGTAAATGTATTGATTAATTCGACATTTGTTTTATAAAGTGGTTGGTTGCATGTTTATTATTAGGGGAAAAATTACAGCGTCTAATAAATGTTTGGTATAATGTTTGAACATGCTAAATGCATTGTGTTACTAATATTATCGATGTAATGTTCAATAATTTTACAATCAATATTTTGATGACAAGCGACCTCAGAGAGGAAGCATACCAAGCATGGTTGAATCAACCACCTATTCAATTCCCCCTACGTCTTGAGTCACCAATTCAAAACCTCTACAGTAACACTAGTTCTTCACATGTTAGGGATGAAGACAATGATATAGAGGTTGGAATGAATGATTTCTTACGAGATACCCAAGCCATGGAGGGAATATTGTTACATGCATTCTGGAAAAATGAACCAGGGGATGACACTGATATCATCGATACCTTCTTTGAAATCCTGAAATGTGCTTCTACCACCCCTCTCTTTGGTCGACAGGGGTCAAGGTATACCCAAATAGGGACAACAATATTACTATACAACTTGAAATAAATGTATGGTATGTTAGACGTGTGTTTCTCGACACTTCTTAGGTAACTAACCATTAAGTCCCCTAATTTTTTAACAAATATTGTCACACAATGAAGGAAGAAAATTGTTGATTTTATGTATGCTTTTTTTTGTTGTTGTTAGTTTGTCTATGACACATGGGACTAACCTGTGGCTAAGAAACCGCGACTCAGGGGCATATAAGCCGTCAAAATCACCCAGGGATCGCACCCGGCCGGAGCCACACCAACCCTTAACATGGCTGGATTTTTCGTCCCCGCAGGTTTCGAACCCGGTGACTTAACATCATGGAGTGCCTTAACAACACACTCTGTCACCGAGTGTCCTACACCTCGGGGATGATTTTATGTATGCTTAATGACAATGTACATTTCTATTTCCCATTAATTGCAGGTTACTCAAAGATAAGGTACTTTCAAGAAATAATGTCTTGTCCGATAACTGTGCAGAGGCAAAGAAAATGTTGAAAATGTTGGGTGTTGAGTACATATCATACCACACATGTATGAGAGATTGTATCTTATACAAAGACGAATATGAAAACAAAGAGATATGTCCAGAATGTGGGCATGACAGGTACCAGAAATAAAAAAAAACAAGGGTAAGGCACATGGTCCTCCTCATAAGATATTGAGGTACATGCCTATAATTCCAAGGATTCAAAGGCTCTTCTGTTGCAAAAAATTAGTCGTGTTACAAGGGTGGCATGCCTCACATAGAAGTGAGTTGAGAGTTATGAAAATCCCAACATATTCAATAGCCATGAATCATATAAAGGATACATGGCCCAATAAATTCAAGGATGAAATACGAAGACTATGATTGAGCCTAGTGATGGATGGAGTTAACTTGTGTTTCCTCCAAAACACCAACTATTTTGTTTGGCCAGTGGTAGTGATCAATAACAATATATCTCCATGGTTGTCCATGAAGAATGAGCAACTTATGTTGGCTCTTATACTCCCAGGTAGAAGACAAGTGAAGAGAATGGATGTCTATGTCCAACCACTAATCGATGAATTTAAGCAATTATGGGAGGGGATACATGTATATGATGTATCAAGACCCATCCTAATGGAGAGGTCTTTTACATTGTATGGAATATGTGTGTACACCACACATGATTATTCATGATTGGGATTTTTCTCTGGTAAGCATGTTGATTGATTCATTTATCTCTAATGTTATTTTGCATACTTAATTTGGTGCAACTATCTTTTTGACACTAATACACTCTGTATATAATAACATCATAGGTATTGTAACAAAAGGGTATCATGGATGTAAATGTTGTGGACCTTCTATAAAGACTAGCTGGTCCAACCACCTATGAAATCCTATGTACGACCACTCAAGGGTATTCCTCCTAGAAGACCACCCTTATAGAAGAGTTGCATATGCTTTCAATGGTAAACCAGAGAGAACCCAGAGATCTAAAATAATGACATTTACATATAGGATTAGGGCATATGACATAGAGAAGGAGAAGGAAATGACATAATTGTTTGATTCAAATAGGGAACTTATGTTCGATGATCTTGAATTTTTTGACACCTATGTTGACAAAATTCCCTTTGGGATGAAAAGGAAATTTGTATTTTATGAGCTTCCATATTGGGAGCATAGATTGGTCACTTACTAGATCTCGTGCATATATTCAAAAATGTTCCATATTCTTTATGGAGGTACATATCATCGAATAAAAGTGACACATTGGTTGTTAGCAGAGATCTTATTGCTTCAAATACGAAAAAGAGACATTAGCCAAGAAAATAAAGTAGAGGAGAGGTTGGTCCCTCTTAGACTTTTAAAGAAGGTGATGTCCCATGGATTTTGAAAAAATACAATATTGTTATGGAAAAGGTTGTTATATTGGATGTGAAGGCACCTTATTCATATGGATCGAATCTACGACATTGCTTCCTTGTAAAAGGACATTTGTTAAGATTGAAATCACGTGACCATCTAAACCTTCTAATATTTCCCCTGCAAACAGGTGAAATCTCCCTTGGATATCTAGACCCCTATTGACCAAGATAGAAAAACAAACAAATGGACACTAACATTCCTATAGATCTATTCTTTATGTTTATAGGTAGAGAAGATATAAGAAAGAAGAGTGACTTACTCCTTTTCGACGGTTGTCCTCGCTAATCTTCAATCTTTAGCCTTGTTGTCCAAGCTCCTAGCACGATGAAGAAAGTCTGCAAGGAGCATAACAATAGCTTCTACTTATACAATATATCATAATACAAGAGTAGATCTATCTATATATACATACATGTATAAACAACAGTATGAAGGAAACAAGCCAAGTTATGTATTATGAAAACATGAGAACTTACAACCTTGTTGCACTAGTGTTCCTCCAAGCTTCTAATCCAGTGCTTGAATGCCCTCTAAATATGTTTATCTTAAGATCATAAGTATCATGTAGGCACTTTCTCCTCCCCCCTTTTCACCTAATAATGCCCTCATTATATAGGATTTGGAGGCTTAACCACCATGGAGGAAATCACTCACTAGATCCACTAAATTGGGATCTCCAAGATTTTTAGGGAGAAAATATCTCTCAAGGATTAGGGAGGAAATATCTCTCAAGATCCATCAAATTAGGATATTGGTTTGAGAAAATCTCTCAACCATCCATGAGATTCTCAACTTCTCCTTGAGATTAAGAAACTAAATATGAGGTGGATTCTCACACTAAATTAATTTCATTTTTTCAATAAAAATGAATAATACATGTGCACATAGTATGTTGACCTTAATATGATAAATTTATCCTCCACAATGACTAGGGATTATGACAAATGTTCTTTCATGATGTCAAGGTTGCAACACTCAATAAAGTGCATGCGACTCTTGTAGATTTTAACATTGTATGATATTTACATATTTTAAGCTTGTACAATATTTACTGCAAACAAATTTCCAGTAAAAGAACAGAAAAGATACAATGGAAAATACAAACATTACACAAAGATTTTTCTCCTGGAAACCCAAACCGGGAAAACCAACATCTTCTATATTCATTCATAGTGATACATTGTTTACAATACAATATGCATATAGGAGCCAACAGCATCCAAAACCCTAACCCAGTGACCTCGATTAGTCAACAACCCTAATTCCTTAACCGAAAATAGAAAACCATCAGCAAAAAACCATGTGCCGAAAAAATGATCAACAATGGACACACAAATCGAGGCAACACGAAAAACTAGGCAAAATGTGACACGTTTCCTAAGGAAAAAAAAATTCAGGGGCGTTGCCACCGAACCCCCACGCGGGGGGATTTTTCCCCCTACGTGCATGTTGCACACACTACTACTCATGCAAATAATATAACGCATACCCAACAACACTTAGTAAGGTGCATACGACACTTGATAAAGTGCATGCGGCACTTAGTAAGGTGCATACAACACTTGCAACACTTAAGGCGTGTAATAGATGCGACACCTAAGTGTGACATTTTGGTGTGTACACAGAAGGTGATGTCCCATGGATTTTGAAGAAACATGATCTTCCTATGGAAAAGGATTTTATATTGGGTGTGAAGGCACCTTATATATATGGGTCGACTCTATGACATTTCTTCCTTGTAGAAGGGCATTTGTTAGGAATGAAATCACGTGACCATCTAAACCTTCTAATGGTATGTATGTCGAATACATGATTCTTCTTCTATAATGTCAGTAAAAATATACTATGCACTCACAGTTTTATGGAAATTAACGATGTGTGTCTATTTTATAGTGTCATTATCCTTTGCTCGTGCCTGGTTGCGAGAACCATGACTTCCCCCAAGACCTTCGATGTTCCATATCAAAATTATTTGCATTTGTACATTGGATCACATCAAAGGAGATTCATATGGTCAACATTCCACAGTGGTGTCAAGAGATAGTTGAGACTATTTGTATGTTTGAGAAGGAACTGCCCATGAATTTATGGACTTGCAAGTTCATCTTCTAATTCACCTACCTAACAAGGTTGAATTAGCTGGGGTGCTCTCATGTCATTGTATGTTCTTCTTAGAGAGTTACATGAAAAAGTTGAAGGGGTTTGTTCGACAAAGGGAAAAACCAGAGAGCTCTATGGTGGAGGGGTACATAGTATACGAGTCATTCTATTATGCCAGTGAGTACATCAAGAAACTTGATGACACACCAAGGGCAATGGTTTGGGATGACCAACAGGGTGAGGACAAAAGGGAAGGGGAGCTACTCCAAATGAATGGAAAAAGGTGCATGATAAAGAGTAAGTTACTTATGTTTTGTCAAATTTGTATAGAGAAACTATTTAGACTAAAGTTGATAATATATATTTGATACCATACTATTCATTTTGAATTCTCGTGTACATCAACAAATTTAGAAATGTGTGCCACATAAATTCATTCTTTACAACACAGAGATAATGCAACCATGGACCACGTTGTATGAAGAGAAAAGAAGGAAATGGGACAATGATATGAAAGCATTTAGACGGTTGAATGGTAGAAGCATGCCTTATCTTGGTCATTTAAAAGAAAAGATGCCAACAATATGTCCCAACAGTGGGGTGGTTGACCAAATTATAGAGAAATATGTCGTGTCCGATCGTAACCCACGTGGAGAAAAGTTGGATGCACTAAACATATGGATCAGGTGCAACAACTCTATAATAACCTCTTTGAGTACCAAATTCAATTTATAATATTGCACATTTGAATTGTAACATGTATTATGTTTTTATTAATGCTCGGGTTATTATACATATGACACCATCCTTTGTTCGCAATTTTACAGCTGCATTTGTTCCCATCTATGTGGGCATACGGACACCATTTTATCACTGAGGATGTCGATGATGGACACATCACACAAGATTGTGGAGTGGAGGTTGAGTTTGACCAATCTAGTCGTGCTAGCCACCGTGATCAAAACCTAATAGAGGGGAAGTTAGGTTACATTGGAAAGATATAAGAGATCATGCAAGTGGACTTCTCATCTTTTCAATGTGTTATTTTTAGTTGCAAGTGGTGGGATACCTTCGACCATAGAAATGTAAAGTAAAATCGTGACAGTGGGATAATATGTATTAACTCCAAAAAATCTGGGTTGAAACTAAGGAGCCTCATGTTTTCCCAAAACACTACAACCAAGTGTTTTTTTAACCCATATGTGTTGGATGGGGATTGGTGGTTCATATTGAGACATGATCTGAGATCAAAACATATTTTTGAGAACAACAATGTTATAATGCCAAGCAAGGAAGATAATCAAGGTAATGGAAATGAAGAGTGATATGTAAATGCTTTGTTTCAACATTTATGTTATGGATGTGTCATTGTTTATGGGTATAATTGGCCAATTATGTTTTTTTCTTCTTCTTTATAATGTTGGATATGAAAAGTTAACAACCATTTACAACCACCATATTGAAAATACATTAAATAGTACAAGCATAAAATGTGGTTTTGATATATTTTTATTATCATATTTTTTTGTTTATTATAGCAAATTTATGTTGTATTGTATTAACATATGTTTATGTTAACCTTTGAATTACTAAGCACTAACCTCCTTCCCACATGTGAACTAAAGTAGGTCTCTCCACCACAAAAATCCATAGAAAAGTGTGCAAGGTTACCAGATAGGTGGAGTGATCCACATGAAACACTGGTCAAAGGTCTTGGGACCTTCAACAGCCTCCCAAAATAGTAGATTCTCGATGGGTTCTTTCTACAATGTGCAACCACCTCATCTTTGTCAAAGTTGACCATGTCAATTTCCCAATAAATAATAGAATATGCTCAAAGGTGGTTACAATTCCTCAAATCTTGTGCAAGTTGATAGATACAGTGAAAATAAGGAGTTAACAACCCTATCCACTCACCAAGTCAACAATAAACCCAACAAATTCCCAAGTCTAAGTGAATGGTCCCTCCACTCAAGAAAAATATAATAAAATATGGCAATTAGCCTCAACATGTATGCCAATGAGGGGGTGTGCTCCATCAAAGTGTTGTACCATATAAAATAAGTTGTAGCTCCTGGTAAATCCCCACCATGGTACCAATATGAGAATAAAATATTAGGCTTAACCTAGGTTTGAACTTAGGATGCACCACCACCAAGGGACTATTACATCATTATTACATAATTAAGTTTAGAAAATGCTTGATCATCGTGAAATCCCATGTAGTACCCCCCTCTAACTCAAAATTAAGAAATAATACACATCAATAAGGGTACTTACATCATCAAATACACATCCCCCTAGGTGATATCTAGAAATATTACAATAATATTAAGTTATGTTACATAGGGAAATCCTACCAAGGAAAAGTGTCTCACCACACCACATCAAACACCATAGTAAAAGGAACACAAAAAGGTACTAGTTCCTAGTGATACATCAAGTATGTCCCCACCACAGATCCAACAAAAGGGGACCATGTAGAACACCCCCTCCTAGTGACAAATCAATATCATAACATCATCATACATAGTCGCTAGGATGCTCCAAAAAATATGACACATGATGTAGCAATCATCCACATGTCAAGAGAGTGATCCATCAAGCAAAGGTATGACACATCATACCACTAGATGGCCATCAACCATGACCATCCACCATAAAGAAGTGAATCTCCTCCACCCAAATATCTCCATCAAATAATCCACTGTTAAGAAGAGAAGATGATCCATGAAGGTGTGTACCCCGAATTCCATCCAAATGCTCCATGGGTACCAGTTGCAAACCCAACCAATGTGATGAAAATCACAATGTGAAACCTCATATAATATGAGTACAACATTATGCTCCAATTGGGGATATGTGCTCTAGAATAGAGTGCATGAAAACATCAAGAAGTAAGAGATCAATGTGAGTGCATGAGATCAAGAAGAAAGAGGAAGCAAAACTGTGTGGCAGGATGGATACATATTCACATCCCTAAATACCACATACATATTCTATGTTCATATTGCATCAACCATAGCCCAAAATTGACTTTAATAATGCTAAAAATAACATGAAAGCAAACCTAATGCTCATAAATGTTGAGTTTATTCATCTTACCCTACTATAACATAGGATGAAACAAGAGGCTAAGTGAAGTCAAATAGCCAATGCAACCATCCAAGCTTCTCCTCAAGACCATGAACTCTTCCCTTGTGTTTGTCAGTGAACCAAAAAAAGACTACATTAATAATAAGGCCTTTGTATTTTGGAATCTTTATTACAATGTGGTTGCAAAATGGAACTACATTACATCCATGACAACCAATACAAAAATCTAAACTAGGATAGCATGTTCTAGCACATATTGACTCAATCCAATGTTGAAGAGAATTGTAATAAGGTTTGAAAAATGCACATGGTGGCCCATCATCAAACTGAGAAATGTCTTCCAAGTGCCTCTCAAAACGCTGATTTGCAATAAAAACATCATCAACAACCTCAAATATTGAGGATGTAGGCTACTCCAACAATAAAATGTCTTCAACCAAGCATGAAGATGAAGTATGGGATGAAATTCCTAATTTGGAAATAAATTTCTATGTGCAATTAGATGGTTGGAAATGATTGTCATAAATTATGAACTCAATACCTTGTTGTTCCATACATTTTTCAACACCTAAAACAAGACTTCCAGCTTAAAAATCGCATATAAACTCACAAAAATTTGAAGAAGTAGATGGCTGAAAATTTAAAACACTTTCATCGCTCATGGCATGCTCAAAAATCTGGAAACTCTCTTAATTATCCATGGCAAAAAAGGATTGTAAATTTTCTACATTCTTAACATCCACAATTTGAATTTTTTTGAATTATTAAGGTGCAAACATGGTTGTAAAGTTGCACTTTCCTCCAAGGTATTAAGCTATTCAAGGGGCACACTTTCAACATTTCCATCTCTGGAATTATCTCCATTAGTTCCATAGATGGGATCCCCATATAGAGCCCAACAATGGATATCCCAACTATGACAAATTAAACCCTTATCTTCATTAAATAAATATTCATTCAAGGTTCATCTTCAACAATTTCCTCTTCCAAACCACTAAAAGATGAAGCACTCGATTCAAAATTTTGGAAAGGAAAATAACTCATTGATCCCTTGTTTTCATAACAAGAAAAATCATCTTCTAAATTTGAAATATCATGAGAAAATGGTGCAAGAGACGAAGGTCCGTCCTCCAAGGACCCCACATCACAAATATAGTGAAAACTATGTGGATCATAACCAACCTCCCAATGCAATCAAAATACATGTACCAATATTGCAAATGAAGAGATTTTATTTCCCTTGTCTAATTCCATGAATCAATCCATAGCATCACCATCAAAAGTAGATACAAATAATTTCAACATTACATCTTCGTGATTAATACTAGGATCCAAAATTATGTTTATGAAGGATGTAACAAGTCTTATTGTTGAATCATTTTTTCCATGGAAACTCAAGCCATACCCATCAAACTCTTTAGAAATAATTGTTGATGTTTGGACAACATCAAGAATACATTCTCTTAGATTAATAATTAATAATATAATTATTGATTATTAAATACTATGTATAATAAGTAAATGATAATAACAAATAGTTATTGATTATCCAAGGGACGCATCCTTTTATGGATGGTCACCATATGTTCTCTATATATGGAACACTCATCATTGTAATAATAAATATCGATCATATCTCACATAGAAAAACAACATGGTATCAGAGCAGGACTCGGCTTGACTAACTCACAGGAGGGCCTAGGAAAATGAGAGTAGAGTAAAGTGTTGGGAGTGTTAAATTTATGGCATTGTTACAATCTCTATGTACACCATATTTACTTTTTACTCCTACCTTTAAATTATAGAAAGAATTCCATAAATTATGGTGGGCAATAATTTCTAGTAAAAATGTCTAATTACCTAAATATGAGGAATGTACTGCATATTTACTCCTACCTATATTTATGCAAAGAATCGCATGAATTATGGAGGAACAATTTAACAAAGTCAAATACTATGTGGATGGATTATAACCAAATTAATCTTTGGGTAGTTACGAGAGGTATTCTCCAACTATTTATAAGAAAGCAAATTAATTTTAAATTTAATTTTCAAAAAGACGTGTATTTTTGGATCAATCTAATATTACTATAAAAAGACACTTGAAAGACACAACAATAGACACACATATTTTTTCTCTCTCACACGTGGGAAGTGATCTAAGGAAGAGACTGAAGTTTCTAAGTAGTTGAAATTCTCTGAGTTACTTAGTGATGTTCTAGAGTTTACTAAAGTAATATCGTATATCATTCGATGTGTGTTGGTAGTCATATGACATCGAGTATATAATGGATGTGTGTTGGTAGTCATATGACATCGAGTATATAATGGATGTGTGTTGGTCATAGTAGAAGACGTATCATTTGGAGGGTCTTTGTATATAGTTGTGCACAAGATAAATTGATCTCCTCTAGGCTTTTTGTTGTTCTTGTTTCTTGTTCTGGGAAGGTCATAGGTAATAGCTATGAGAAGGAGCCATAATGACGGTTGCATGAGGTAAACATGGAGGGAAAGACCTTCCAACATGATATCAAGGAGAGACATTTCCAGACATGATTCTCAGAGACAAAAAGTCTCTAAGAGCAATGTACCTCTCAGGATGAGACCATGCCAAATAACAAAGACAATTCTAGTGATCATGGATACATCTAGTCAAGATCGATTGTAGCACAACTATGGTGATAGATCCAAGTAGAGGAGGTTGTACTACATCCAGAGGGAGCAGAGATTGAGTTACCACAAGAGAATGCGGAAGAGCTACCTTCGGTGTCAGAGGGAGCAAAGACAGAGGAGGAGTTACCTCCAACTCTAGAGGGAGTGTTGATGTTTGAGGAAACATCATGAGACATTTTCCCTAGAGGGTCCAGTGTGGACTAGTAGGGGGGGATGTAGACTTCATCCTGACGTACCTCGTATGGTGAGATGAAGGAACCAAGACATTGGTTTCACAAGGAAACCTCGATATGTCTTGTGAGACATTAGTTCCATGAGGGAACCTCAATATGTCTTAGACATTGGTTTCATGAGGAAACCGCTATATGTCAAATATGGTCCAAGATGACATTACCTTTCAGAGGGATACAATTGACCCTATTGATCAAATTGATCATGTTGATCTTGTAGCTCCGGTTAATGTTCTCAGAGATATTGCAATAGGTCGGAAGAGACCTGCATTAGCTCGTCAGACTCTGCAGGAGGTAGAAGGACATGCAACTCCTCATGGTACCTTCCAAGTGACAAAGAGACCTCAGATATATTTGTGTTATGCCACAACTATGAGCCACATCATTCATTTTTTAGCCTTCCTGTTATGAGGAGGAAACTAGTCATCTAGTATGGAGAGATGTCATGATGGAGGAGTATCAGTCCATCATGAAGAATGATGTGTGGGATATTGTTTTGAGACCCGAGGGGAAGTTTGTAGTGACTTCCAAATGGATCTATAAGATCAAACACATAGCTGACGGGAGCATCGAGAGGCACACAATGATATTTGTTGCTAGAGGATTCTCTCAGGTGGAGGGAATAGATTATGAGGAGACATTTGCTCTTGTTACTCGATACACTTCTATCCGAACAATTATTTCCCTTGCAACATCCATGGGTTGGAGAATAAATCAGATGGATATGAATACATTCTTTCTCAATGGAGAGACTGAGGAAGAAGTATACATCGAGTAACCAGATGGATATGAAGACAATCTTTCTCAATGGAGAGACTGAGGAAGAAGTATACATCGAGTAACCAGATGGTTTCGTGATACATGAGAAGGAGTCTCATGTGTGCAAGTTGAAGAATATCTTGTATGGACTCAAGCAGGCACCTCGAGCTTGGTATGTGAGGATTGATGGATAGTTGATGAGTTTGGGCTTCAACAAAAAAAGTGTTGTTGATCCCAACCTGTACTACAAGATTGTTGATGGTGAGTCCCTGATTTTGGTCCTCTAAGTTGATGATTTATTCCTCATCGGTACAAAAAAGCCTTATTTTTGAATGCAAGTATGCGTTGGCCTATGAGTTTGAGATGAAGGACCTTGGTATGATGCACTACTTCTTGGGACCAAAGGTGTGGCAAAGAACTGATGAGATCTTCCCGAGTCAAGGGAAGTACACAGTTGAGATATTGAAGAAGTTTGGGGTGTTGAACTAGAAGCCCGTGGCTACACCAACGGTGACGAATTTGAAGAAATTAAGCGTGTCTTCTTCCAATTATGAAGAAATTGATCTGACTCTGTACAAACAATTGATTGGATCATTGATGTATCTGGTTAACACCAGACCAAATATTTTCTATGCAGTGAGTACACTTAGCCAGTTTATGATTCAGTGAAGACAAACACACTAGATTGTTGCGAAGCATGTGTTGAGATACCTGTGAGGCACATTTGGACATGGTCTAAGATATACTTCTAGTATTGACATGAGATTGCAGGGATATACTGACTCTGATTGGGCAGGGAGCGTAGTGGATAGGAAGGGAACCTTTGGGTATTTCTTCACTTTGGGATCTGCCATGGTTTCCTGGTGTAGTAGGAAACAAACTTCTGTGGCTTTGAGCACAACAAAAGCATAGTACATTGCATTAAGTATGGCAGTCCATGAAGCAGTGTGGCTTTGCAAGTTCCTTGCAAATTTATCTAAACATGTGCTAGATTCCACCGTTATTCATTATGGTAACCAAAGCTATGTGAAGATCTCAAAGAATCCAGTGTTTCATGACAAATCGAACAACATTGAGATCAAGTACCATTACATCCGAGACATGGTGTAGAGGAAGGCAGTACTGGTGCAGTACCTTCCTACATATGAGCAGGTTGTTGATGTTCTTACCAGACTAGGACGAAGTTCAAGTACTTCCATGACAAACTTGGCGTGGGAGAGAATGCCTCCCTCGCTAAGAGGGAGTGTTGATGTTTGCAACTTCCTGAGACATTCTCCATATCGTACTCCTCTGTGACTGAGTTGAGTTGATATGTGAGGATACTTATCCGAGAATGGATAAGTGGGTTTGGGCTTATCTGAGAAGGGATAAGTGAGTTGATATGTAAGGACACTTATCTAAGAAGAGATAGCCCAACGTCCCTTGTGGAGAGCACACGAGGACCTATCCCATGTGGAGAGCACATGAGGACACGTCAAGGGAGTTGAACTTGACGTCACACACTATGGGGAGTTGACCCTAGTGTTTCTAGAGGGAGTAGCCTTTAGAAGTCCACATGGGAGTGCCATGTGTGACAAACATTCTCTAGATCCTAATCCTCTATGAACTGAGTTGAATTGATCTGTGAGGACACTTATCCAAGAAGGGATAAGTGTGTTTGGGCTTATAGCCCAATGTCCCTTATGGAGAGCACATGAGGACACGTTCCTTGTGGAGAGCAAATGAGGACATGTCAAGGGAGTTTACCTTGATGTCACACACTATGGGGAGTTAACCTTAAGTGTTCCTAGAGGAAGTAGCCTCTAGAATTCCACATGAGATTGCCATGTGTGGCTAACCTTTTTCTACTATGCTGGTTGTATACCACTGGCGAAGACTGTGTGTCTCTGGACTACTAGATGAATACATCATGGAAAGATACCTCCCTAGATAAGAGGGAGTGTTGATGTTTCAACATTGGGAATACCTTCTCCTAGATTGGGTTGCAGACCAAGGGAGATAGAATACATTTATCATAAAGGTGTACTTGTGGTAACTGGGCCCAGACGTAGTCCTTCCTTGATCATGAAAAGGAATAATATGGACTTGATGTGATTTCCACATGTCAGTTAACATCATACCGACATTCACTCACAAGTGTGTACCTATGGTGAACGATCTTGGTGTGGTATTTCTCTTAGTCATGGTGATTTGACAAGGAATGATAAAGACTCAAGATGTTATATATTATTAAATGCAGACCCAGAGTGAGCCTGATCTCATAGAGAGTCAATTGGCTAAGAGGGAGAGCCGTAGAAGGAGTTTCCCCTCGGTTTAGGTGGGAGAGAGATGTCTCCCAAGACTGACAGACAAGTGTCATGAGTCTAGGGTGAAGTTTGTATACTTCAGAGACAAGCTTGGCATGATGCAGAATGTCTCCCTCGTTGAGAGGGAGTGTTGATGTTTGGAAAACATCGGGAAGACATTCTCTTAGATTAATAATTAATAATATAATGATTGATTATTAAATAATATATATAATAAGTAAATGATAATAATAAATAGTTATTGATTATCCAAGGGACGTGTCCTTTCATGGAAGGTCACCATATGTTCTCTATATATGGAACACTCATCATTGTAATAATAAATATCGATCAGATCTCACATAGAAAAATAATAATAACATCATGAAATTCATGTCGTTATCTTGGAATATTTGAAAAATAAAATGGAGGATACAAATATGGATCTAAATCTGCCATATGTGTTCAATATAAAAAGATGAAATATGAAAATGCATGTGTAACACAGTACCTCATACCCAAAAATTGAAATGTGGAGTGTCCAAGGTGAGTTATTCAAACATTTTATTGCTATCCTCGCCTCCAAAAACAACATGCCATCAAATGTGGAGTCACTAGATGAGAATATTATCTTCGAATAGACACCCTCATAAAAAATATAGTTGATCTACAAATTTATGGTAAAATGACTTTATCCCTCACAACAATGCTATAATGTTGCAACAAAATCTAGTACCCACAAAAGGTGTAAAGTCCCAAGCACCAAGGTGATAGGCTTGTGAAACTTAGGATGGTTTCCCATTATCACCTCAATAGCTCTTCCTCTCACTTTAGGCTAGCTCTTCTTTAACACAAAGGGGGTATCCTTGAAGTAGGATTATCAAGGCTATGGAGTGGGGGTTGAAGGTTAAAATGAAGAGTAATCCTTCTGATAGAACAAATGTTGTTGTAGGTATAGTATGTGGAAATGAAAGTGGACATGAGAAAGAGATACAAACAAGATAGGAAATGGAGGAAAAGAATAAAAAAGGGAAATGAGATGGGAAGAAACCAATGCTTATAAATCTATTGGGCCAATGGAGTAATGAAGTATTGCATGAATGAACGAGCTAATTTGACACAATCAACTACTTTGAGGTAAGCTATGGGGTAGAAAAAAAACTAATTTTCCACATTCAACACAATTAGATGAAATAACTAGTTTTGATACATTCATCATTTAGTTATGTACTTGAGCTAAAAGGAATTAGGTTTGATATAATTCACCCTAAATGTTTATTGAAAATAGGTGAAGAGAGCTAGTCTCATATAAGTAGAGTTTCCACTCACCATACAAATATGAAGGTGTTGATTTATTCAGTTGAATTATTATTCCAATTCAACAACTTAGTTTGATAGAAGAAGGAAAATAATGCATAAATAAAACAACAAATAGATCAAGAGGGATAGCTTCCTCGTATTGACTATTTCAAAATGAAATGGATTTCATTATTTATCCTTCATATAAATATGATGGCAAGATAGTTTCTACATCACATTAACAACAAAATTGAAGAGCATAACAAGACCATACAACAAAATAGAGCAATGCCTCACTTTTGCATTGGTCTTCAATGATTTGATATACAAGGGAATTCAAACCATCGTCATCTCCAAGCTCCTACTCTATCTCCTATCACTTCTTAATCTCTATGTTGGATCATGTTGTCATTGATGCCAAAGGTTTAATTAATTGATGTCAAAGGATTGATGTCAAGTGATTGATTGATGTTAAGGGATTGATTGATGCCAAAGGATGATTGATTGATTGATGTCAAGTGATTGATTGATGCCAAAGGATGATTGATTGATTGATGTCAAGGAATTGGTTGATGTCAAAGGTCAAAGGTTTGATGTATGATAAACAATGTCTTTTCATAGTATATAGATGAAGATGGATCAATGTGGTTTCATTGGTATATGATCCATTGTTGGATTGATATAAAGATGAATCATTATTGTCTTATCATGTTGATAATATGTACAAATGGATGAACTCCAAAGTGGTCCCCTTATGGTGAAAGCTCTCACGGGAAGATGCTTTACAGTTGATTTATCCTTGAAGTATGGTTATGCTTATATGTGGAATAATGAGTTGAATATCAATGAATGTGTCAGTGGGATTATCCTATATGGATAGTGCTTGTCATGCCATTTCTGATGGTATGTGGAATGTCACATAACTCCTCGTGGTTTGAGAGTTATGGCCTTACGAAGTTGGAGGACCCTCATATGTAGGCTTGAAGCCCCAAAAGGTCAAAGAAGTCAAAGAGCTTGCAAAGGAGAAATTATTGTTTAAATGGTAAAGAAAAGTGACAAAGTCGAGGAATATTAAATGGAGAACTTTCTAATTATGGAAAGTGGTTAACCCTAAAAATGAGGAAAATAGGTTAAGTGACCTAGAAATGGGTTAAGTGACCTAGAAATGGATTAAGTGACCTAGAAGTGGGTTAAGTGACCTAGAAGATGATTCTAAGGAAGCTACTTGGAGAGTATAAATAAGAGGCAAGGGTCTCTTGTGTAAATGCATCTCTTGTGCATCTCTTGAGCATGTATTGAAGATCTATTATGAGAGGGAGATTGTCTGGAGGATCTCATGGATGCAACAAAGTTTTAGTAAGTTAGAGATCACGACGGAAAAAGTCTCGGAAGTTCAGAAACCCTAGTTTCTGAGGTATACGCGAGCTATGGTGAGCCAGGGCACATACATACGTGGGTTAAATGAGGACAGGGTGCGTACAATGGGTGAAGTCATGAAGACTTGTGGTTGAGCTGATGACAGGCTCTTGAAGATTGAAGCAGGTTCCAGATCTGCATTCTATGGGCTCAGATCTGCCACTGAGACTCTGGTATGGTTACATTGTTGTCTTGATGGATACTCTTGCTTGTTGTGTGGTGAATGCTTAGGGCATTCTTAGTATGGTTTTTATGATGTGGTTTGTGTTGGTTGATGGAGTGAGAAACACTCTTATGATTCAGTGTTGATATGATTGCTATAGCATGTTGATTGCTTATACATGATTGAGTAGGATTCATATTGTATTGTTGAGGAGCATGAGTAAGTTATTGGACAGCTTGGATGTGTTGTGACTGGTTATGGGTCAGATTTCACAGTGAAAGACAAAAGAGAATGTGATTGAAGGTTGCAGAGGATCTGAGTGTGTGATCGAAAGAAAACCCTAATTGCTTAGAAGTGATACGCAGGCTGTAGTACAGACTGGCCGCGTACATACGCGAGTTGTACTACTGGTAGGGCGCGTACATACTCATGTTGCACTACCGACAGGTCGTGTACCTGTTGACAGATTGAAATCTGTTGAGGATTGTTGCCTCATCTCAATTGGTGTTGAGGGTGTAAGCTGAGTCTTGCATTATAGAGTTGGTGCTCTTGTAGAGTTGTACTCTATTCAATCGTTGTTGATAACCCAAGGATTATAATCCGTAATAAAAAGAAAATTGTACATACATATTGTGTTCCTTGTTGTGATGATTTGTTGTTGATACATGCTCACATTTAACTGGTTATAAATGATAGCAATAAGTAATGAGTAAATGGTGATTGCTAACTAATGAGTTTAGGTGAAGAGGAAGATTTGGGAAAAAAGAGCCCTACATTTTTCACCCCCCCCCCCCTCTTAGTGTAGTTGGTGTGTACAACAATTGGTATCAGAGCAGGCCTTCACTATAAACCTTAATAAGCTTGGAGGAGATCCATGGACACTTAAATGGATGATGAAGTTCCAATCCTTGATGAGGAAAACTATTCTACTTGGATAATAGAAATGAGAGTGCATTTGAAAGAGATGGGAGAGGGTATTTGGAAGGAAACCATTGGTGGATCAGTTTCCTTGAAGAATAAGTCAAAGTTTGCAGCTCAAAGGGAAGGAAAGAAGAATGATGCATTGGCTCTCAAGACCATTCTCAGTGGACTCTCAAGCCCTATCAAAGAGAGCATAGGACAATGCACTTCTGCCAAGGATCTATGGCTAAAGCTAGAGGAGACATATCAAAGCAAGAAGGAAACTATTGAAGACCACTCCATCAAGAGCATAAAAGGTAAAGAATCTCCAAAAACTCTTGATTGCATTATTTCTAGATATGATGATATTGGCAAAAAGGAAGATCTTGAAGACAATTCAAATGAGACAAAGAATCATGTGATGATGTTGGCAAAGAGGAATATCTTGAAGACATTTCAAATGAAGGTAAAGAATCTCCACAAACCCTTGATTGCAATAATTCAAAATGTGATGATGTTGAATTTTTCTCTACAAGTGAAGAAGAAAATC
>ML810825.1:0-12620 GCA_009831015.1 Picea engelmannii
TCACTTAGTATCTATCTACATTGTAATACATTTTGATTTTGATGACTTAATGAGATTAAGAATGCTGCAGCTTATGATTCTAATTTCTTGTGTGTTCAGTGTTTGTCATTTGATCATCATTGATGTTACAATGTAGTATGTTACATATTTTGTATCATGTAAATCTTCTAGTTTCTAACAAAATATGAATCTTTATGTCGATATTTCATTTTTGTATGTGTAATTTAAAAAAAAAATTATATATATAATTTTTTGAAATACATATATATATATATATATATATATATAAAAACGTGTCCTCCGTGTCCTGTTTCCGGGGGTCGCTGTGCCCGTGTCCTCCGTGTCCTGTTTCCGGGGGTCGCTGTGCCCGTGTCCTCCGTGTCCTGTTTCCGGGGGTCGCTGTGCCCGTGTCGGATACTCGTATTTTTGTGTCCTGTGTCCACGTGTCTGGTGACTTAGAGTTTAGGAAAAATACCAATTCTGTTTCCACACATACAAATTCCAGATTGAAGAGTACTGAACTTCTACAGATTCAATGAAGAATTTAAGACTCCATTAATGTTCCATGCAAAGGTCCAGATTTAGTTATGAAGAAAAATATATGTTCTCCACCATGCCAAATGAATCATATCATGTGAACATCACTTAAATGTTTCAACAAATGGTCTATTATTTAGATGACCCATAAAGTATGAACCACCCCCGAGCCTTCGATCTACTACCATACCAGTGAAGATTAGAGTAGCAAGGTCTACAGTTGGGTGGAGAGTCATCCCCCACTTTGTGTTGCAGTTCGCCAGGTCAGGGATCAGAATATGGCTACGTTATGAAGTCACTGGTTCGCAGGTAAGTTGGGTTCTTCAACACAAATAAGTGACTCACCTCTTCTGTGAGTTAATTAAATTTCATTAGGGTTTCCTAAATTACAAAAGAATGGTTATTAAATTGGGTAATTTATGGAAGTTATCTTTGTTAGAGTTTTTGGACATTACATATACTCATTAAGTGCATAGGAACTCAGAAATATTGACACATTCAAAGATAACACTGAACCAACTATCAGGCCTTTAAGAAAAATGATATTCCAGTAGCCAATTCACAGGTTATTAGCAGCCCCTTTTTGCAAGTCGTTCAGAATATTAGCACATCGATTTAATGTGATTGTGATATTGGACTTTAAAATTGAAATCCAGTGAAACGTCTTGAAAAGGAACATGCAATGTATGTAAACCCCAGATTGGTTATGCTCAACTTATTAAGTGTTCAATAACTTTTACTGCTTGCAAGTGTTTAACCATGAAAGAGATCCAATGAAATGACTTAGTAAACATCCATTCCTCATTTGTTTAGGTGCAACCTGTGGAATTATGAAGTTTGAAGCACAAATGAGAATATACCAGCACAGCAAATATTTATGTAGTTACAACGTTCAATCAATTTCCATTTTAGACCATTCACCATTCAAATCTAAAGAGATGAAGGAAGTTTAACTTTTACTGCTTGCAAGTGTTTAACCATGAAAGAGATCCAATGAAATGACTTAGTAAACATCCATTCSTCATTCRTTTAGGTGCAAACTGTGGAATTATGAAGTTTGAAGCACAAATGAGAATATACCAGCACAGCAAATATTTATGTGGTTACAGCATTCAATCAAACTCCATTTTAGACCATTCACCATTCAAATCTAAAGAGATCAAGGAAGTGAAGTGTATTCTTGAAGCATATTCCACCTGTTCCAAATTGGTTAGATCTGAAAATAGGAAACTATAGTAAATGAATTTCGGAATTTCAGATCTATTAAAGCCAAACCTTTAACTCAGCAGATTAGATTAAGAATGAGCTTGAAATCTTGGAGCGATCTAAGAGTTTAAGCATCAATTTGGTTTTTTTGTTTTAAAACATCACAAGATTAGATCTATGTAAAGATATGAAATAAGAAAACATTAGATCCAAAAATATCCTTCCTCGAATGTGTTTAACCAAAACCCTCAGAAAGAAACAAAGAATGCAAATCGACTTATGAAATAAGTTACTTTGAGAGAACGACCTGCATAATAAATCCAAGTCAATGGCTAGATATAGAAATGTAAACTCAATAACTTGGAAAAATGCAACCTAGATCTTAAAATATGAACCTTCAAACCCTAGCTTGCAAGTGAAAAAATTGAAAAAGGAAAAATTTTAAAAGGTGTGGCAAAAAATGCAAGGAAGACCAATGCCTACCCCACTTGGGCTATGGGGGACACCTGATCTATTCCCGAGTATATTCCTGTATCTTTAGTTCTTGATATCACTAGCACCATAAAGGATTGCTTAATGAGCTCCAAGCTTGGATACTTGAAACACTACAAGATTCTAGGGAGGACTAATCCTATGGGGACTTAGCCTAAGTACTACAATATGAAATTTAACTAAGCATAAAGTAAGATAATATAAGCCTAGGATATCTATGCTCAATACAATAATTTTAAGCTAGAATTTCACAAAGAAAAGAGATAGGAGACATCCATTACCTCAAATACATTGCTTGATGTTGTAGTAGCTCATTTCTTCCTAGAAACCTGCGATGTCAAATACCCTCTATGATAGCTCTAGAATATGTGCTCAAGCAGTAGACAAGTCTCACACCAGAGCTTTTGATAGGCAAGCAAGTTCTTCCAATTGATTTCCAACAAAAACAAATGAGAGGAGAGCCATCCTTATATAGATAAGCTGTCTCACAAAACCATGGGTAGAAAACCATGTGCTAGTACAATATCATGTGCAAATACAATGTGATCAAGCAAAACCATGAGCTAAAACAAGAGGCACTCTCAATACCATGTGCAAAAACCACCAGGACAAATCAAATGGTCTTATTGCCGCCTTATACACACCTGGGAGACGTGGAATAAATCTTCAATCTACTCCGTGTGTCCCTGGGGGCAAGTGAGAGTTAAGGTATTGTCACCTAATCCTCAACTCCTCCCTCTAGGCCAACTCCTAGCGAAGCCAAGGGGGGTAGTCCCTAACAATTATACTAAGGCTTGAAACTAATCTAAGTACAAGAATTGAATCTAGGAGTTTAACTTTCATTAACCAGCATAAAGCAAAAGCATACATAGATCAATTATTCACCACAAGATACTTAAAACATATACTTACATAAAAAGGATACTTGAGACAAATGTTAGATGCAAATAAAATCAAATTGCTTCAAAATAAATGACTAAAATAAAAAGTGTGAAGCATATGGCTTTGCAAATGTATAAATGAGACCAGTGCCTTAAAGGTATCGTGGGCAATGTAGATCGTGTGTTTTATTTAGGTTTATTGATGGTAGGTTAATGAAATAAATTTTATTTGCATGGAAAATAAAGTGTTTGTCTAAACTAGATTTGGCCTCTCAAGAGGTTATCCCTTTAGCTCAAAGATTTGTTGAGAACTTGTCAAAACCCAATGGTTCCACCAACAAGCTCACTAGAGGTGTCGGATGTCCAACACTGAGGTGAACAAGCCCGAGGTATTCAGTGAAACTTCGCACACTCCCTCTAGGCGGTTCTTAAAGCCAAGCAATAAGTCTCTTTCAAGATTTCTCTATTAATCTATCACCACTGACCAGTCTAGAGTGTATGAAACTTACTCCCAGCAAATTGAGACTAGCTCGCAACTGGAAGGGTCAGGAACCGCACTGGGAGCTGAGGGGAGTTGTTTATTTTAAACAATAAAGCAAAGTACTGAAAGGGAAATGTTTTTTAATTACTAAAGTCTTCACTGACCAGCCTCTTGCGAGGAGCTGAGGAGACTGTTTATTTCCAACTTTGAAATTACATAAAATGGAAACTAACTAGCAATTAGTATTCTACTTTGTAAAATGAAATCTAATCTAGATTGAAGATTTATTTTAACTTTATTGTTTATGTGAGATTGTAGTGCTTTGTGATGAATTGAAAGATTAATTTTAGCTTATCCTTAGTTATGAAAATTGAATCTAAGCTAGAAATGCAAAATTGAGACAATCACCAAAATATCGTTCCCCTAGGGGGGATGAAGAGTGGGAGCCTGTAGCCCCACTGATTTTATTAAAGAAATTACACAACTCTTTATTGGAGTGACTTGTGACCATTCATTAGGGGGGTCACAAGTTTTTACAATGTTTTACAAGTATTTATTGAAGAAAATGGGTGCCCCCAGGGGGTCTCGGATGCTCCAAATCCTCCCAAAACAGACAAAATGTCCTCTTATCTGTTCGCACACCTGCACAAAACAGCAAGCAAACAAAGACAGAAGATGGCCAAAAACACTTTGGAAGTGTCTTTGGTTATTAGTAGGAAAGCCCCAAAATTGACTTAGTAAAATTAGTGTAAAATGAGCAAAAATGAACTAAGAAGAGCAAGCTAAAGAGCTTGTCTCCTTGGGGTCTTTGTTTGTTGTTTTAAAACAACAATATAAAGGCACTCTAATTGCTAAATATGAAAGTGAAAGCTTTAAGAAAAGAACTACCCTTTAACTTCTAAAATTTTGAAAGAAAGCATGCTAAAAGGAGACTTTTCCTATGCTAGATCTAAGCAATTAGATGAAACTTGAAAGTACAAACTTGGATCTAGTTTATCTTATGCATGTACACTTAGATATTCAGAATTTGAAATAAAGATAGATCTAAGATACTTGCATTTGCCACAAAGTAACCAAAATTTAGATTTTCTTTTGAGAAAGAGAGAAGGAAGAAACTTGTAGCCTTGGAACCCTTGGGCAATGGAGTCTTTAGATGAGTTAAGGAGGGACTAAGTCTTTAGATCCTTGAAGTTGTGACGAGACAAGCAAGTTTCATCACCACTCCAAGCTATGAGACCCTGTAAGCTTTAAAATCTTGCAAATAAACTTGTTAACAAATTGGTGTCACCTACACAAGAAACTTGAAGAGTATGTTAGTTAACCGAAACATGCATACACATCAAATCTTTAAATGTAAATGAACAATAGGATTAACAGCAAGCTAGATAATCCTATCCTACTAGATGATAGCATCCTTTCAAAGGCCAAGATAACAAATCCAAAGAAGAAATTAGGCAAATATTACCTCATAGATTAAGCACAAATTGACATCAAGCACCCACACACATGTATAACACACCTTTTGACCTCCAAAGTCTCTTAATTCCAAATGAAAAGTATTACAATAATATACAACCACAAGCACGGCTCCCAAACTCCAACTAGTTTGCAATGGGAGAGAGCCTGTATAAATAGCAAGAGGAGAAAATCCCCAAGAGAGGAGGGCGCACCAAGTGTAGGGGAAAGGGAAGCCAAGTGGTGGGAGATGGCTGCCACCTTTCTTACTAAGCCCAAATGTGAAATGTGTGGAAGGAGGAAGGTGGGAGGGGCGCCACCTCTTAAGAAAGGTAGGCAACCCACTCTAGGATGTGCCACCTCCTCAAGAGGGGCGCACTTCCTTTTGAGCACATGCTTAAACTTTGTTTGCAACTCACCCAAACAATCCCAATCAAATCATTTTTGTCTCTTATGACTGCCACCTTGCCCTTTGAGGCTTTAACTCACCCAAAACATGTCCCCACATGTTTCCCAAAATTTAGCATTTGCTGATTTTATTTGACTTTTTTGGGTTTTCGAGTAAAATTGATTTTTAAGTGATTAAAATCACTAATTTTACTCAACCAAGTGGGTACTTAGGTAATGTGGATGCTCTGGGTCCAAAAATGAGCACCCCCAAGGCATAGGAAAACTCCTAGCACCACGTTTTTATTACAAATTTATTTTTTAATTAAAAATTTCCGTTTTGCGGAAAAAAATTAATTAACTAGAAAAATTAAAAAATCCTAAGGGGGACTTAGCACATTTCCATAAGATTTTAGGAGTATGTTTAGCATGGTAATATACATTAGACACTAGGCTTAGATCCATGCTAAGGCCTAACCATGAGTATATACTCCATCTTTGGGGAATTTGAGTGAAAAAACTCAAAAATTATAAATTGTCTTTAAACAGCAAAATATAAATAACAAGTAAAAAAAACACTACAGAGTAACAACTCATGCCAGAGTCAAAGGTGGCTAAGACCTTTTACAAGTTCATCATGCAACATCTCTTATTACAATTTGTATGGAAAATGTGAAAAATGTTGGTCTTAATGACCGGATGAACTTCTGAACTCTGAATATTGAACATGAAAATGTTCAATCTTTGGCGGCTCGTTGGAAGTCCATCCTAGTGCAACTTGGTGGATAACAGGGCCATAAGGTGATGATGTGCCCTCATGAATGAGCTCTAACCACCCACGCGTGTCGCTAAGAGAAGATGCACCCTCCACGTGTTCTAACGACTCACACATGTGGCTCCGAGAGGTAGGACGTCAAGTGGCCAACCGCTACAATCGCTCAATGATTTTACCTACTCCCTTATTACATTATCATTGATTACTTGAATCACATTAGAAGGACCAACATCATTAATTGTTTTCAAGAGGAGATCTGAAATGTTTTGAGAAGATGCAATGATTGAAAAGGAGTCATGTGCTACAAGAAACACTGCACCAATATCATAAACACCAAGAACATTGATCAAATGTTGGTTTCTAACATTTGTCCAACCATCTAGTCCCCCCATTCATCTATAAACCGTGTTAGAGCTCTTTGAATTTTTGTTTTTTCCCTGTCAAGTAACATAGTTCTAGCTTTCTCATAGTTGGGGCTCTTGTATCCTTTGGGGGCTTCATTGATTCCCTTGACAAGATCATGCCAATAGGGGGAGTGAAGCACATTGAATGGGATACCACAAGCATAGAGAAACCAGACCACTTTGGCATCCACCTCATCCCTACCTCCAATATCAAGGAAATCTGTTATTGTTCTTTTAGATCCAGAGGTTCCAGAACCACGAGGAGATGGAGATGTGTTGCCATCAAATCGAGATGAGGCATCGGATTGAAGCTTTTGTTTTTTACCATGCTTTTTGTGCAACTTCCTATATCTTTATGTATTTTTGTCTCTCTTCCATAGATATATTAGGGCAAACATTGATCACAATGGACCCCTTATTGTAAGCACTCTTCATTACACCACAAAGATGCCTCCTCACATGGGTATATGAACCAGTATAAGGTTTTCCTTTATGGCAATTATGAGAACTTAAAAATTTAGTGGTTCCACCATCTCTTCCATCCTCAAGTTTTGTCACACATCCCCACAAAGGTCTCAATGCATCTTTGTCATTTTTCCCCTCTTCATTGTCCTCTTTCTCCTCTTCAAGTTCAAACCCTTCATTAGCTTCATATTGTGGGTCATGATCATCATGAGAATCACCACTATCCTCTTCTTCCCTTTGATGCCTCCTCCCTGTCAAAACCATGAGAACCAAAAAAGGAATGAAAAAACAAAAGAAGACCATTTTCCTCAAGTTTTTGATGAAAAACCTGCAATAAAATGAGGGAGAAGAAGCAATGGAAAAGAGTAGGAGAGGACGAAAAAAACATACACAAAGTTAACCCAAGGAAATGAGAGAGTTGGGGTTTGGGCTTACCTCTTTAGCTCTTAAAACTTGAGATAGATGGTTCCCTTTGTTCTCTCCTCCAAGCTCCTCTTTGCTCACTCTTCCAAGCTCTCCTTTGCTCTCTCCTCCAAGCTCTCACAAATATGCACTCTCCTTCAAGCTCTCCTTTACTCTCTCCTCCTCTCCAAGCTCAAGCAAACATAGATGAAATAATGAGAATGGAGGAAGAGCTCCTTTATTCTCCTCCTTCCTTTCTCTTAAACCCTAAGCCTAGGTAGGTCCCACTCCGAGGGTCCTACGCGAGAGCAGCCAATCACCCTTCGGGAGCGCTCGAGGAGCGAGGACGAGAGCGAGAGGTCTTTTGGAGCGCGCTCCCAAAATTCTGCAGCGTGGCGCTCCCAAAATTCCAAGAAGCATCCTAAATCGTTCTGGAGTGCGCTCCGGAATTTTGGAGCATGCTCCAGCTCGGAGCGCGCTCCTGGGCTGGGGGGGTGCTCCCTGCAACACTGCTTTGGACGATTGGACATATCTTGTATGTAGATCAAGAAGGTAACAAGAGGAAAGGCTATTGTAGTGACAATGGGCAGAGTTCCTAAGTTATCATAAGGTGTTCAGGGACTTCATTATTCTTGAAGACCAAGTTTGGGAAGCAACACTCTTCTTGCTAGGCTCCATCAATCGCAACTTACACCAAAATTGTAAACACTCTATGCACCTTTCTCTGTGTCAATTGAGTAGGGAAGAAGGGTGTTCGTGTCAGCTAGAGCCTCTACTACACCCCTAAGGAACATGGAGGTTCATGTATCATCAATGTGTGTAAGCAAGGCCTAGGTCTCTATGCTAAATGGATTATTAAGTCGATGGCAGAAGACGAATCTTAGAATCTTTTTCTTCACAATTGTATCAACACTAGCGCATACTATGGTAACCATGGGTAGCAATGACTCAACCTATAGATCCTCCTCATTACAGTAGCCTTTCCTCTTGTTACCTTCTTGTATGTAGATCAAGAAGGTAACAAGAGGAAAGGCTATTGTAGTGACAATGGGTAGTGTTCCTAAGTTATCATAAGGTGTTCTGGGACTTCATTATTCTTGAAGACCAAGTTTTGGAAGCAACACTCTTCTTGCTAGGCTCCATCAATCGCAACTTACACCAAAATTGTAAACACTCTATGCACCTTTCTCTGTGTCAATTGAGTAGGGAAGAAGGGTGTTTGTGTCAGCTAGAGCCTCTACTACACCCCTAAGGAACATGGAGGTTCATGTATCATCAATGTGTGTAAGCAAGGCCTAGGTCTCTATGCTAAATGGATTATTAAGTCGATGGTAGAAGACGAATCTTAGAATCTTTTTCTTCACAATTGTATCAACACTAGCGCATACTATGGTAACCATGGGTAGCAATGACTCAACCTATAGATCCTCCTCATTACCTCAACCCTACTTAAGATAAAAGGCTCACTTAAAATCAAAAGTGTTTGAAAGGCCTGGAAAGTTATAAAACCTTTCACATAGCAGAAGGAGATGTGATTAAGTAGTCTATCTTTCAATTAACAATCGCCCATTGGTGGTCCCCAGTTCTACTTGACGAGGGAATATTTTTTCCTTGAAAAGTAGGGATTGGATCTCCCTTAGAATCAATGGAAGCAAACTTTCAAGTTAAAAAACTCAAATAAGTTTAGTTTTGAAAAAATCTAGAGCCTTATTCCTGATAAGTTGTCTTTCAAAATTAGCTTAAACCTCCACAAAATTAATGAAAGGATTGGATATGAAATTGTAAACATCCCTTTGTGAGATACAAGCCTTCCAAGTTCCTCTATTGGACACAAGTGGTGACTTGAGACCCTTGACCATAAAGCATCCTTGCATCGTGTGTCTTGTTTTTGGAACCTTTGTATTTTGATACTTCTGGTGATTTTTTGGTTGATAAGATTCAATATAAGCATCTTCTTGATTTGTGATGTCCTTTGTCCAACGTCAAGATGTTTATGTTGGATGACTTCTATTTCACAAGGTCCAGTCATTGTTTCTTTATCATTGATCATCGATTCTTTGTTGGTAAGTTGCTCCAACGTTTCTTGTGGCGATATCTTTTCACTTTTTTAACTTCTTAATTCGTGCAATCAAATTTTGACTATGATTCTTAAGGCGAAAAATTTCTTCGTCTTTATTAGTGAAGGATCACCTTTGAGATACCTTTAAAATCTTCTAATGAGGGAGCTACTTAAACTAACTTTATTGTATTATCTTGCAATGTTATCTTCTTCTTCTTGTAGAAAAATGTCAAAACTTTTTCTTCGTGTTTAATTTGAAAGTACCCAATGTTTACATCCATGTTGAACCTAGAATTATGTGAACTTCGTTTCGATATATAGTTGTAACATTGAATTGGGATATGAATTTATTATCATTAATTGTTAATTTTAAGTCCCTAATTTCATAATGCCTTTTGTCACAAGTGATTTTCTTTTCAATTATACTTGCCTCTGGAACTAATAATTGATTCGTGGACTTGACGTTAATGTGATTTTTCTCTTCATTTGGACAAATAGCAATGCTAATATCCTTTCCTTGAATAATCCCTTTAACTTTTAATAGAGCCAGAGCACATTTATAAATGTGTTAAGAAATCTTCCCTTTTTTCACCGCTAAACTTCATTTTGTTTTCATTGAAACTTCCTTCAATAGATACCATGATTATGAAATTTATATCTTCCTTTGATAATAATTGGGTACGCGAAGTGCAAGGATCCCACTTCTTCAATGTGAAGTTGGATACTTTAACTCTATAACCTTGAATTGATACTTAAATCAGTTTTTTTAAAGTGCCTCCTTGATTCCACTTAGTAATAATAGAGCTTGAATATATATTTATAATTGACTTTTCCGTTTTCCCACTTAGTACTAAAAGGGTTTGTAAATTTTCCCTTTAGCTTGTACCTTTTGTACTCAAAAGAAGAATATTTTAATATAACTTATAAAACACTTTTAACAACACCATATAGTGACTTGTGTACTCCTCAAATAAACTTCTTGCCTTTTATGATGGTGTATGACCAATTAATAAAAATTTGACTAATCTTTCAATGTTGTGATGTATCACCTCACGGTTTTTGTTCACATGTAATTTTTATATTTTATATGAAGATATATTGCCACAAGTACTTAACCGATGTCTCAAAAAATGAATCAAACAACTTATGAATAATGTGTTTCCCATCGGTCTTCAATCTATTGCAATTAGATCACTTTGATTTTATTAATATTCCCCCTATAATTTTAAAAGAGAATGGCACCCAATGGCTTGGCGGTAACCCAATCTGGACAGTCACAATCCTCTCCACAGTGGTTGACTTTACACTGAATTGTTGTGGGCTCACCGTAATTATTCCTCGTCACAGTTTTGACAGTTGTATATGCAACAATTCTGCCAGCTGACCTTTTTCTACAATGGTGGCTAATAACTTTGGTAGCGATCAATGTGACTTTAACCAACAACGTCTGTCAGTTTTCAAGATTGTATCAAGGCAATTTTTCTTAGAAGATTACACTGTGGCATGCAGCAATTCAAATGTATTGCACAAGTGAGGACTTCAGACTGCAATGTTTTCCACTACTTCTATGCTACTACACAGAGCTCCAAGTGGCAGCTCTTGACAGATTGAATTTAACCTTTTCCTAGTTCATTACTGATTGGTGATAATCTATCGTTTGAACTTCCTGGTTCAATAGGAAGCAGGCGGCAGCTGCACTTAATTCAACAGAAGCAAAGTATATTGTAGCTTGTTCAACTAGTTGTGAGGCTATTTGGCTTCACACACTGTAATAGAGTTGGCTGATATGAGGTTGGAGATGACAGTTGTGTATTGTGATAATTAGAGATGTATCAGGCTTTCTAAGAATCTAGTTTTCCATGATCGTTCAAAGTTTATTGATATCCATTATCATATCCAGAGAGAGACAGTCTAAAGGGGTGTGCTATAACCCTTGACTATATTCCTATAGATTTGCAGGTCGCTGATATTTTTTCTGGTTATTTATTTAAACGATAGATTATCACCAATCATTAATGAAAATGGAGAAATGACCAAGGGCCAGACTTCAAAATAGCTATGAACTGGGTCAGACAAGGTCTGACAATTGTATTGGCCAAAAGGCCCTGATCAACAACCTCTGATACCAAATGTGACAAACCAAGCTGGTTCATACACAGAATACTCAAAATATTTGGAATAACATAAAGAAATCCATTTAAGATAAGAAATATATATATACAAAATATGAGATGAGAGAATATGATATAATTAGAAATGAGGGCCCAGATATACAATGTTCCACCAAGACTCCGGGATGGGGGGACGCGGGTGCGGGGGGACGCACAAGGGGGATGTGTGGGAGTACCCCCAAATTTTAGGGATTTTTGGGAAATGGGGGACGGGGGGACGTCACATATATAATATAAAAAATAAAATTTTAAAAATAAAAATAATAATAATAAATCTCAACAATAACATAAATTAGTAAATTGAAAAGGGACTAAATAGTCAATACTAACAACTAAATACTAACAATAACATAAATCTCAACAACTAAATACTACTCAATTAGTAAATTAAAAATTCAAATTTGTAAATGATATAAAGTTATAAACTATTAAACATGATTCAAAATTCAATTCAAATTCAGTAATGAAATACATTGATTCATAAATCATAAAAGGAAGTTGAAACATAAATAGTAAAATAATAAATATTGATACATTAATTTAAAAATTAAATTTATCATTCATCATTCTAGAATCTAATTAATTTGCAAAATACTAAATAGTAAATAGTAGATGCTAAAGTTTAAAATAGTAAATTGGAATTAGTCAGGTCTCAAACTCAAAAATTTAAAATAGTAAAGAGTCACAAGTCAAGGTCTGACGTCATCAGTGTCTAGAGTCAAGACTCAAACGTTAAAACTGAAAAAACAATGAACTTTGAAGATAAATTTCAAAATGACCATCATGGAGTCAATCTCATTGACCGGTCCTCTACATCCATCTCCTGCATGAAGTCATCAGGACCATCAAAGGGAATGTCATCATCTGTCTCTGGGTCAGAGTCACTCTCATGAGTAACCAATGAC